>OZ005735.1:50419128-50654128 GCA_963930755.1 Eudasyphora cyanicolor
GTAAAAGGCCGCCGACAACGTTTCGTTGAAGAATGAGGATGGAAGCCTTCCTTCCCCGACACATGCGCTTTGTCTTTCTCACAGGATCTGGGGTAAGTAATAGTAATGCAACGTGCCTTTTTACTCGCACGAGGTTGAGCATTTTGCTCTTCCTTGTTGTTTATTTGATTGCCAAACACGGCATCCTTTTTCACGACAGGTATGAACGGATGTTTTCATTCTAATATTTGATTGTATAATTCTTGAAGTTGTGTGCGCATAAAAAAAATATAAATAAAACGGCAGCAACAGCTTTAGCCAGAATTACGAATGTTTCGTCTTTTTTTATTTTGTGTTCTGCCAAAGGACCAACGATACTTCTTCCTCCGCCACTTGTGATCCTTGAAGTACGTGTTATGTTGCCTTTGTGTAGTCTATGGCAACGTTTGAAATTCAACAAATGTTGTTCTTCATTTTATTACAAAAGCCAGACCCATTGCCAACCCTTTCACCAGGATTTTCTCTCACTCATTTTCGAAGTTAGAAAAAATAGGTGGCTTTTTCTTGCTGACATCTGATTGAATTCAATTCCACCCACTCCTGACATTTTCTCTCTTCGAACTTGTGCACAAGGTACAAATAAATACATATTTAAATGCTTGCGGTTTGTGTGGTTACCAAAGCAATTTATTTACTCTTGAAATTTTCTTTAGGTATGTCTTTACTTTTGCTTAAATTTTTAGCTCTAAATTTTGTCTAGATGGCAAGCAAAGACAAAGAAAGCTTCAAATTGTTAAACTCATAACAAGAATATTTTCTTGAGATTTTTGTGGTCGATAGAGATTTTGCCAATGAAAATTTACCACAAGAACATGGGAAGTATTTAATAACACACTTAAGCTGAAACAAAAGCATTGCAATGGAAAAACAAATTCACAAGACTTGGAATATTCCAATTAAAAATAAAGCAATATAATAACAAACGTAATAAAAGTATGGTTTTCTGCAGTACTCAGTATTCATATATTGTTTAAGAACTCCTAAAAGTATGCTATTCTTTCATACCACAATCTCAAACGAGGTTGTCTGTCTAGAAGGGAACATGGCGTCACGTACGCTTGTACTGTACATCATATTTTGTTTTAATTTCACTTAACGTGCCATGTCATTATAAGTCTTAAGACTAAAATTATGTTCGAGTTTAGGTTATAAAGACGATCCCAATTAATGTATTTTATATTTAAGGAAAGCCTTTTATGATCTCTTTGTAGTAGTAATAGTACTCAATATCATATATTGTTACATGCTTCTTAATGTATGCTACACTTTTTACACAACAATTTAAACGAGACTGCTTGTTAAGTTGCCTTACAGACAAGCTATAATCATATTTTGTTTCAAATATACCTAAAAGTAGGTTTCGCTTTTTGTAGCAGTGTATCTTAATAGCCTGAACCTGTAGCCCAGAACTACATATTTCCGATTTTAAGGTGGAGATACGACATCAATAAATGTATTTCTTAATAAAGGAAAACCTATTATAAATCTATTTCTAGAAGTACTCAACATTTCACATACTGTCTAAAGGATTGCCAAAAGTATGCTACACTTTAATTAAGATTTGGCTCCAAAATATAAGATATGGCTCCTTAAAGTATGCTTAAATTTTTGCAAAAGTGTACCATATTAACTTAAATCTGAAACCTACAATTTTATTAATTACAAAAGCTTTAGTTTTTCTGCACAGACATTTTTATTTCCACAAAACACTTAATTTCAAATGCTTTAATTTCACCGCAAGGACATTCTCAAAATACGAGTATACTCTACTTTTCCCCCTCACATCTTTAACCCGAAAATATGTGTACTTTTACGCACAGACATATTATTTATTCGAAAGTATGCCTTAAGAGCAAATTACTTGGAAATTTGATTACATTTAGCAAAAACTTTTGATTGTCTTTCATACGTGTAATATGTGTGGTTTGATTAACTTTGGGAGTGTGTGTGGATGTGTTGTTTGTGGCAAACAGTATCTCCCCCCTAAAAGTATGCTTAAGGAAGTTGCTATTGCTATAGCAAGCCTAAAATAGAGCTCTATCTGGTGAGAGTGAGTGAGAGAGTGTAAATGATTGCAATCAAACTTTGAAGATATTTACTCATAACTACTTAAGTAAAGTGCTAAAGAAAATGCTATTTAATGGGGCTTAGGAATAAAAATTTGGATTATGACTAAAATTGGGATAAAAATTAAGACTAGAGGAAGTCCTACGAAAAAATGTTAAATAATGTGAATATATTAAGACCATAAGAAGACCAGAAGTTCGTAAGGCGACCTATGCTATAAAGATGAGTACAGACGACTACCTTTAGATCCCTGGATCTGTCCATAGGTCAGTTAATCACACAGTTCTGGCTTCCTTTTCAGATTGCCACCAATTAAGCAAGATGTTAGTTTACCCAATAAACATAGCAAAGAGAGGGTGTTTTTTTACAGGTTCACAACTTTGAGTTGCTTTCACTTTTAATAGTTGCTTTTTCTTTAGTTTGGTTTGCGATTTCATCATGCATAGACTTACACGAGAGCAACGCTTGCAAATGTTGAAATTTTCCATCAAAATAATGGTTTTGTTCGTCAAGCTTCAGCAATGAATCTAATTTTTTGTGGAATGGGTACTTAATTTAGCAAAATTGTCGCATTTGGAGTGAAGATAATCCACAAGCTTTTCTCCAGACACCATTAAATCCATTGAACTTTACTGTTCGGTGTACTTTATGGGCCGGTGGAGTCATTGGTCCATATGCCTTCACAAACGATTATGGGCAGAATGTTAATGTCAGCAGTGAACCGTATAGGAAATGCCTACAAGTTCTTTCGTACCTCAATTAGCTGTCATAAGACTAGATGACATGTATTCCAACGAACGGATCTGCATGCCACACAGCGGACGCTGTGAAAGAAACATTGTACATAAATGAATAGTTTCACGTTATAGTCCTATTAATTGGACACCAAGATTGTGTGATTTAAACCTATTAGATATCTGAGGTATACTTATGGTGATCCTAAAAGTATGGCTACTATTTGATAAATACCACATAAAGATATTATCTGCTAATTCACCTTAGGGAAGGAAGGCAAGCATAATGTTTCCCATACATGTGAAAAAGTGATTTTACATGGCAAAAAATTTACCTTCTGATAAAGTTTATCAGAAGGTAAATTTTGGAAGAACAAAATTTTGTATTATTTATAAAATAATTTTTCTTCGGTAGTTGTAAAATACATAATTATTTTTTACCAAAAAAAAAAAGCAACAAAAATTAATTTCCTCACAAAAGTTGATGTCAAGAATGTTTTTTTATACTTTTTTGTCGTGTCCATACTCCATCCATACTCGTACATTTGTTCCAAATTTTTAATACTATTCTGTTATCCAACTAGTCGACTACATATTGCAATTAAAAAATTAAAATAAAATAAACATAAAGAGTAGTCTTTTACCCTGAAAACCCCAAATTTCAAAACACTTCCGTGACAAACAGTATATTCGTTTTAGGACACTTTGAATTATTACAGCTATACCCGTCCGCCAGCCTGTCTGTTGCGTATGATAACTATCGAAAGGAATGAGACATAAGATTTTGTGTGTGATAATATTTCTCCTATCTAAGAGATCTGCCTTAAATATATATATCTGAGACGTAATTTGGTTAATCCCAAAATTATGCTATTAAGTTCATTAACATCATCTTTAAAGATTTTCTATCAAACCTAAACTCTAATTGAAACCTCCTGATATCTTCTGCAAGCTTCTTACTCATTGTTGAGAAGCCTAGGATACGTATAAATATTTGTTACCTAAATTCTGTAATCCTAAAAGTATGCTACTAAGTTCAAAGGTTTACCTTAATTCTCTATTAAATCTTAAATATTTCTGGAACCTGCTAATGACTCCTGATAGCTTATTATTCACTTTTAAAATGACATAGCCCAATATAAATTTCTGTGATATAATTTAGCTAATAATAACGGGTGATCCAAGTAGAGATACTTTTTCCAATAGCCTTTTTTTGACAGATCACGTGTGAGTCGTGTCATGCTGTCATGTTATTTTTGTTAAGTATTGTTTGACATTTCATCATGGAAAGACTTACGCCTGAACAACGTTTACAAATCGTTCAACTTTATTACGAAAATTCACGTTCTGTGAGGAATGTGTTTCGTACACTTCGCTCAACTTATGGTCAACATAATCGGGTCTTACGATCACGTGTGAGTCGTGCCACGCTGTTATGTTATTTTTGTTAAGTATTGTTTGGCATTTCATCATGGAAAGACTTACGCCTGAACAACGTTTACAAATCGTTCAACTTTATTACAAAATTCACGTTCTGCGAGGAATGTGTTTCGTGCACATCGCTCAACTTATGGTCAACATAACCGAGTCATCGAAAATTGGACTCTACGGATGGACCATCTGAGACGTAGCCGCGGCCAACATTTGATAGACATAATCTTCAAAAAATAAATGCCAAAGAATGTTGTTTCAAATGATAATAAACATTCCCCATTCATTTGAATTTTCTGTGTTTTTTTCTTTAAAAAAGTAGGGAACCTCGAATGTATGCTAATTAATTCACAAATATATCCTCCTAATATATCCTGATAGCTTCTTACTAAATTTTACAAAGCCTAAGACCTATATAAATATCTGTGACCTAATTTCTCTAATCCTAAAAGTATGCAACTAAGTTCAAAAATATCACTATACTCCTAATAGCTTCTTATTCACTTTTACAAAGCCGTAGGCCTATATAAATATCTGTCACCTACTTTGCTAATAACGGGTTTTCCAATAGGGATGATATTATTTTGAATTGACGTTTCGGCCATTTGTAATATGTCATAATCTGTCTTTTGTTTTTCATTGTATTCAGTAGTGTTTACAATTACATCATGGAGTGATATACGCAATAGCAACGTTTACAAATTATTCAGTTTTATTATCAAAATAATCGATCTCCAATTGCAACTTTTCATTCGTTAAGTACATTTTTTTAAATCCAAAAAAGACACATTCCAGCCGACCTACGGCCTTGACACCCATGATATTTTAGCACTCGTTAAGAGCTATCTTCTTTCCATTGACCGATTCCCGATCCGACGTACCGTTAAGGAGCTAGAGCAAAAATAAACTTGCCGTTAACGTTTGAAAATGATGCTAATCAATTTTTTTTTAAATCCAAAAAAAAAAAAAATTCCAGTCGACATACGATCTTAACACCCATAAGCAATATTTGAGCTCTCGTTAAGAGCTATCTTTTTGCCATTGGCCGATTGAGGCTACACAGCAAATGAAACAATTGAATTGTTGCGAGAATGGCCTCCAAGAAGTTGTGATTTACAACCATTAGACTATTTCTTGTGGGGTTATTTGAAGTCATTGGCCTTTCGAAATAAACCAGACTATCTTCAAGCTTTACAAGTCAATATTGAAAGTTTTTTATTATTTAATGTGAAGTACAATCGATACAAATAAGTTCTAAATAAAACGTCATTCAAATGGCCACCACGACTTGTTCTGCAGGAACGAATTCGATGAACCCAATTTTCGAGCACTTTTTCCACTAAATCAAGTCGTATGTTATTCATGACATTAATTAACTTAATTGTATCGTTTGTACTTCACATTAAATAATAAAAAACTTTTTTAAAAACCATGACAATAAGTGTGTTTTTTTCAAAGAAATCATATCACTCTTATTGGAAAACCCTGTACTAAAATTAAGTACTTAGTTTAAATGTAGCATCATATAGTTTTCTCTATTAAGCCTAAACTATTTCTTAAACCTGTTTACAGCTGCTGATGAGCGTCCCAGTAGGTGAATTGGTAGCGTACTCGCCTAGGAGTTTGGGGGTCGTGGGTTCGATTCTCACCAGAGGCTCTGGTCTGTCGCTACAAAAATAAACCAAACAACGTGGTCTTTGTCACCGCGCTTTTCACTGGACCGTAAAATTAGAATATAAAATTACTTTGTATTGTAATTTAAATAAATAAAAACATATAACTTCTGAATTATAAATATAGAGTGATTTTTTTGGCTACTTTCTTTTTGGCAGCTCAGCTGTTTTCGTGTTTTCATTAATAAACATTGAATTATATGGACTGTTCTATGGACTTAAATAAAGATAACATTTTCCGAAATACCGAAAACTCTTAAAAATTAACTCTTTATATGACCTTTTTTTTCTAGTCCTAAAAGTATGCTACTAAGTTCAAACATGTCACCATAAATGACTATATATATTTACCTAAGCTCTTTGCTGAAACCTGCTAATATTTCCTGATGATTTCTTATTCACCTTAACAAAACTTTATAACTGTGGCATACTTTTTGTTGACTCTGTACTTTCACAAGTTATATTATACGGTTATCGCTCCAGACTTATGTATCTTGCTCTAAATAAAGTATTATGCTTATATTTCAATGTCATTTAAATTATCTTAAATATACACTAAATGTTTATAACAATAAAACAAGTAAGAAAGTTCAGTCGGATAAACCGACTTCTAGAATCCCCTCACCTTGAGTCCCAAGAATTATTCGTAAATTAATTTATTTTTTTGTTTCAATTAAATTAATATCAATTTAATTGCATTAATATCATCTATTTGTGTGGGAAGTATCAGAAGGGGCGTGTCAATGATGCCCATTTTTCAATGGACTATAGGTACTATAAAAACATTGTACTGTACGAAAATTCAAGTATGTGTATGCACTGGTATTAATGTAATAAGCTGTTATCTTTCTGTGCAGAATGGTTCATTTGTGTGGGAGGTATCAAAAGGGGCGGGGCAATAACGCCCATTTTCACTAATCTGTATACACTATAACATAAATTCACTGTACAAAAATTATTCGTATTTGTTTGCATAGGTATTTACATTATAAGCTTTTCATTTTTTGTGCAAAACGGTCCATTTGTGTGGAAGGTACCAAAAGCGGCCGTACAATAATGCCCATTTTACCGAAATGTAGGCACTATAAAGACATTACATTGTACAAAATTTCAAGTATTTTTATGTACAGGTATTAAAGTTATAAGTTGTTAACTTTTTGTGCAAAATGGTCCATTTGTGTGGGAGGTACCAAAAGGGGCGTGGCAACTTCGCCCATTTTTCTTGAGGTGTAAGCTACTAATAAGTTAATACTATGTGTGGTATTTTGGAAGATTCGAGTAAGTGGTATAGACGTTTTTAAAGAATCAATATTTTACTAAATGTTAACCCTAGAAGGAGTGGACCAATATGGCCCATATTCGAATTTGGCCGGAGATAGAAAAAAATATTACCACATACTAAATTTTAAGTTAATCGGTTACTCCTTTCGTGAGTTATCGTGCGCACCAACCAGCAGACAGACATACAGACAGACGGACAGACAGACAGGCGCACATTGCTCAAATGAAAACTTCAGAAAACTTATGCTGCAGTTTGTGGATAGCCAAAGTCGACATTTGCCAGATACACTATTTAAAACAATGTAATTTAAAAATTCCCTTACTGTTCAATATAATTAAAACATAAAATAAATTTTACTAAGGTTCATAACTTTTTTATTTCATTCCCAAATAAGCAAATTACAGCGCTCCACCCTGTATTTCAATGTCATATAAGGAATCCTAAACTACATTACCAAAGCCTTTAAAAGTCATACTTAAAATCATACTAGTAGTATTAATCCTTAAAGTATGTTACGATTTTGATAAATATCAGGCTGAAGTATTATCTCTTAAATTCAAACTTTTTCTAGCACCTGCAAACATACATACATATTCTGTTAGTTTCTTATGTGTTTTATCAAAGCCTTAATCTAGTCGCTAAATTTTAGATAATCCTAAAAATATGCTTCTATCAACATTATAACTATCAGCCTGAAAGTACGCAGATTAAACAACAAATTTTCCCAGGCCCCTTAAATGAAGCCCACTCATTTTTTACTTTTTATTTGAACAAAAAAAACTTTATTAAATTACTTTATTGATTTGGTAGAAAGTTTTCTCATGTTACTGTTCAAGTGAAATTGCTACAAAAATAAATATTTTGAAACTTAATTGAAAATTACTTAAGGTTATGTCAACACACGACTCACGCGTGTACACACACTCTCTAGCACCACGCGGTTCAGAACCCACCTCACATTCGCCTTCAAACGGCAACGTTAACACATGTGACAGGATAAGGCATTAAAGGCACGCAGCTAGTAGCCAAGATGAAGAGCAAGTAAACGAAACGAAACGGTTAAGCAGCCCACCCTTAGCCCTCGAAACGTCAGCAAACGCCAAATGTGAAAAGGGGCACCACCACGCAATACCCCATCCGTGATAGAGCACAAAAGCACAAGTCACTCTGAATTTCAATTTACAACAAATCCAATGCCTAACATACTTCGAATACTTGCTCAACACAAAGTTTACACTGCGTGTCAGCGATAAACAAAAAACCCTTATCATTTTTGCCAGTAGATTCGTTTTTTTCTTCATATTCCGAGGAGGCGTTGAAAAAAATAACGCTGAATCCTTAGAAGCCGGCATATGGAAAGAAGTAAATCATGTAAGCTCTTACACGCACCCAAAGCTCTAAATTGTCACCTCCATAGGCAGACAGACATATCTTATATACATGCATACTTACATACGAGTATATATGCTAAGAAAAATCGGTAGGTATATAAAAAATTAAATCACATAAAAGCCAAGACATCCTTTAAGACAAGGGTAGATTTAGACTTGAAGTCAACGGAAAACAAAAAATAACAACAAACTGAAGCCTACTTTTAGGCTTTTCACAAACGCTTGCCTATATGTATGTGTCTTAAGACTTTACTCCTCCCATCCATCTTTTTTAACACACATCCTCTCCCATCGCTATTATCCTTGGAGGAATAAAGAATGTTACTTTGTTGAATGTGCTGTGCATATTAAATATTTTATAATATTTTACATGGGATTGTGCTAATATATACCCCTCCCCCCAAAACGGATGGGTTTAACATGGAGTGGGGCACGGCAATAACGAAAGGTCCTCTTGTATGTGTTATAAAGTTCAATATTTATGTTTGTTGATTTTTCTGTCTCTGTTGGAATTTATGCATGATAATTTCCCTGTACAGATGTTTTTGGGTTTGGCAGCAATGGGTTGGTGCTTGTCTCTGTTTCCGGAGTTTATGGGTTAATGGTGCGAAAACGTGACTTAATGATAGCCGATGTTTTAGTGTTTAGCTAAATATTTCAAAAGCAGGAGCAGTAGAGGTGGGTGGGGTGGGAGTGTTTTACATAGCACGAAAAGGTCAAAGCAATTTATGCCGGATTAAATAGACATGTCAAAAATTGTTTTCATTTTCTTAAAAGAAAAAAAAAAGAAAAGAAAACTGAAAGCAATAACGTCGGGTCTGGAGTTTATATAGTACAGAAGTTGTTGCATGTTTTATGGTTGAAGACATCTAGAAAGTCAACGAAATGTAGCTTATTTTCAATAGCAGCATATTGAGGGTGACGAGGATGGGTTTTGGGTGTTTGCTCTAAGAAAACTGTGGAAATAATAAATGTTAAAGTTGATTTGGAGGATTTACATTTTTTGCTATCTTTGGTGCCTTCTAGCCCACTCTGCCGTTGTTTAGAGTCTAATAGGAAACGTACACAAAAGTTTGCTCAAATGGTTGCATACATTAAGAGACTTAAGCTGTTTTTAAAAGACTTAGCTTAACTTAGTTGGGAAGGCAAGGCATATGAGGTTTCTAAATTTGTTTCATATTTAAAAAATTCAATGATTTCATTAGAATACTCTTGTACTATCTTGGGATAGAGAAAATAGTTGAGATGATTAAAAATTTGAAAACATAATTAAAGTAATATTTTTCAAAAAAAAATATATATATTTGAGAAAATTTAAGATTTATTGGCTTAATTTTCTAAACTGTTTTCTATTTTTGTCGCCACAACTTGTAGTTTATTTTGAATATTGTTAATAAAAAGATATTAATTTAATAAGAAAATAATTTTCATTACACACTTGAACAATGTAGTATTTTTTAAATCCTAAAATTGTTGTACTACTAGCCAAAAGAACCCAGTTTCACCTCAACTTTGTCGTAAGCTTAAAAATATACACCACATTTTAACCAAATGCATTTATTTTTATTTGCCTAATTCTTACAATACTATGCGTGTTTTATTATATTTAAAAAATTGGACTAAGAGAATTAAAATAGTAAACTTTTACCATAGAACAAGTAAGAAAGTTCAGTCGGGTAAACCGACTTATGACCTTGAGTCCCAAAATAATATTCGTAAATTTATTTTTATACCCTACACCTCACTGTGGTACAGGGCCTTATAAGTTTGTTTCACGGCAGATGTTTGTAACACCTGAAAATAACACAGCTAGACCCACCTTAAATATACCGATCTACTCAGAATCACTAGCTGAGTCGATTTAGCCATGTCTGTCCGTCCGTCCGTCTGTCCATGTAAAGTTGTTCGTCGACTACAGGTCGCAATTTCACACCGATCGTTCTGAAATTTTGCAGTTTAGAGTATTTCGCAGCTGTAAAGATCCCTATTGAATTTGGTTAAATCGGTTTAGATTTAAATATAGCTCCCATATATATCTTTCGTCCGATTTGGCCCTTTAGTCCTATAGAAGCTGTATTTTACATCCAATCGTTTTGAAATTTAGAATGGTAGAGTTTCTTCATCCATGAACCAACACTACTGAATTTGAAGAAAATCGGTTAAGATTTAGCTATAGCTCCCATATATATGTTTCGTCCGATTTGGCCCTTTAGTTCTATAGAAGCTGTATTTTACATCCAATCGTTTTGAAATTTAGAATGGTAGAGTTTCTTGATCCATGAACCAACATTGCCGAATTTGAAGAAATCGGTTAAGATTTAGCTATAGCTCCCATATATATCTTTCGTCCTATTTGGCCCTTTAGTTCTATTGAAGCTGTATTTTACATCCAATCATTTTGAAATTTAGAATGGTAGAGTTTCTTGATCCATGAACCAACATTGCTGAATTTGAAGATAATCGGTTAATATTTAGATATAGCTCCCATAAATATATTTTGTCCGATTTGACCCTTTAGTACTATAGATGCTGTAGTTTACATCCAATCGTTTTTATATTTAGAATGGTAGAGTTTCTTGATCCATGGACTAAAATTGCCGAATTTGAAGAAAATCGGTTAAGATAAGCTCCCATATATATGTTTCATCCGATTTGGCTCTTTAGTCCTGTGGAAGCTTTATATTACATCCAATCGTTTTTATACCCTACACCACTGTGGTACTGTGGTACAGGGTATTATTTAAGTATAAAATGTCCCAAAAGTAAATTAATGTAAACAATTTATACATGAATTACAAAATTTATATTTCAGAGATAGTCAATATTACGAGAGTGGTGTAGGGTATTATATAGTCGGCCCCGCCCGACTTTAGCCTTTCCTTACTGGTTTTATTTTAATTAAATTATTATCAATTTAAATTTCATTGAATAACTTTAAAGTATGTACTGGTTTTAAAGATAAATGCTGTTTACATTTGGAACAAAATGGACCATTTGGGGGGTACCAAAAGGACGTGCCAATAACGCCCATTTTTCTTTGGACTGTAGCTACTATAAAAGCATTTCACTGTAAACAATTTCAGGTATTGTATGATCTGATATTATACATCCTTAGTCTTCAAAATAAGTACATTTTGTAATTAAATGTACTTGAATTTGTTGCGCAAAAGAGCCATTGTTTCGTTAGCTGTGTGGCAAGTGGCACCCTCCTGTTGAAACCACATATTGTCCACATCTATATCTTCCAATTCGGGGCATAAAAAGATCTTTATCATCTCACGATAGTGAACACCATTCACAGTAACTGCCTGACCAGCCTGATTTCGAAGAAGTATGGCCCGATGACGTCGCCAGCCCATAAGCCGCACCAAACGAACTGGGCGAGCATGCACAGGTGTTTTCACATCTCATACAGTTCCGGTTTGCTGAAATTTGCGCACAATTCTCCCGATTGTGGACACATTTGGTCGATTATGCTAATCAAAAAAACGTGAAGAAGTGCACGAAATGCATTTTGATTTGAACGCCCATTTTCGTAAATGGCTTCAAAGTCTTTAACGCGTTGCTTGATTATGCATCTTTCCATGGTTCAAATTGAGTTAGTCTGTAATTGAGAAATGTCAAATGGGATGCAGAAAAAAACTTGACATTTAGGTGTGGTTCACATTCAACATCGGCCCTTACAATTTAACCACCCTTTATATCCGATCAATACGAAATTCGGCGAGGGAGAGTTTTCGTAAAACTTAAATGTACACTGCCTAATTCCGAGGAATTCGGTTCAAATTTAGATATAGTCCCAATAAATATGTTATGCACGATTTGACATGAAAGCGCTGTAGAAACTGTATTTTATATCCGATCAGTACGAATTTCAGCGAGAGTTTTCTTATTACATGAATGAACACTGTCAAATTTGGGGCAAATCTGCTCGTAATTAGTTGTAGCCACATATATATCGATACCTCCATTCTAAAACATGCTAAATAGATTTTGCATGTTTTTTAGGAAGATTGCATTTTTAATATCTAAATATTCCAAATTATATGCAGTTAGAATTTGGTGTTTAACCGCCAACCCAATCAAAAGTTATTCACAAAACAGTACAGGTCATTCGATTTGCTTTTTAAAGAAATTCCACACAAATTTAAAAAAATGATCAAATTTTGACCTTTTTATACCCTACACCACACAGTGACACAGGGTATAATGACTTTGTGCATTTGTTTGTAACACCCCAAAGGAGAAGAGATAGACCCATTGATTATTATACCGATCAACTTGTAATAACTTTCTGAGTCGATTTAGCTGTGTCCGTCTGTCTGTCTGTAGATGTATTCTTGTAATAAAAGTACAGGTTATATTTATCGACCGATTGTAATGAAATTTAGCACAGTGCTCTTTTTGGGCCCAAGGACGATCCCTATTGAAATTGATAAAAATCGGTTCAGATTTAGATATAGCCCACATATATATGTTACCCCCGATTTGACATGTAGGCGCTGTAGAAACTGCATTTTATATCAGATCAGTACGAAATCTTGCAGAGAGGGTTCTCTTCTCCACGAATGTTGTTGAATGAATGTTGGCCGAAGGCTATTATGAAAATCTTCATAGAAGTGTACAGAAGTGAACAATACTACAAAAATAATTTAAGAAAGGACACCAACGGAAGAACGACAGAGAAAAACATGACTCAGTTCCTCACCTAAAAGCTCTCCAACTAGTGAAAGCATTCTTGTAAAAGTAGTACGAATAGATAATAATGAGCCATTGAGTCCAAGAATCATTAACATTTTTTAATACAGTAACTCGAGATGTTTCAAAAATTTGGAAATGTTGGCAGAGAAGTACTTGAGTGCTAGAGAGCAGTTATTATGCTGTTGTATTCAAATTAAGGAAATAGTATACAAGGTCTTAATGCAGAAAAAATACTTTCTTTGTCATTATAACATTAAGGTTTTTAATTTTATGTGCTAAGTAAATAAATACGTAAGCAGTAAACATAAACTGATTAAAAACACAATTTTTTGGCTTCGGCTACGGCTTCGGCCGAAGGTTGTAAATTTAGCCGAAGTTCGGCTACGGCTTCGGCCTTAAAATCCGACTTCGGTCGGGCTCTAGATTTGGATATACCCATATATATGTTACACCGTATTTTACAACCGATCTGTTCGAAATTCGGCAGAGAGAGTTTTCTTATAACGTGATTGAACACTACCAAATTCGGAGAAAATCCGTTCAGATTTAGATATAGACCGCATATATATATTTCACCCGATTTGACATGTAAGCGCTGTAGAACCAGTATTTTATATCCGATCAGTACGAAATTCAACAGGGAGCGTTTTTTTAGTACATGTATGAACGCTGCCAAATTCTTATGGCAATGCACATTTTCGCATTGGTAGGGAGATGTAGGGTATTATGTATTCGGCCCGCCCGACTTTCTGTCTTTCCTTACTAGTTGCACTTAGCATAGTTTATAATGTAGGTATCGATATGTTGTTCTTGTCCCTTTAGTATTTGAGCTATATTGAAACTGTATTTTATGTCCGTTATTTATGTAATGTGGCAGAAATGAGGTTTCTGACCCAAGTTGATGAATGTTTGATTTCATCGGCCCCGCTCGACTTTCTGTCGTTGCTTACTTGTTTTATTTCACATATTTCTTCAAATTCATTCGTTGGCGTCCTAAAAGCTGGAAATATCACTACAATTATGCAAACTGTGCCTTTTGGTTCACGTTTTTCCAGTTTTCGTTATTCTACTTAGGAGTTTGATCAATGTTTCGTTCCATCGTTTTGACTTTTTTATATCCATCATTTAATCGAAACCCATAATTTAACCATTTTTTATCTTCAACTGTCTAATTTCAAGTGATGATATCTATTGAAGAACAATTTATATCGCTCACTTGCAAAAGAACGTCACAACTCAAAATCGGAAATTCCGCCTGTGGACGATTTGTGTAGCATATAGAAAATGTACCTGACAAGCGAATGGGACAAAATTAATTTCTAAGTATGTAAAATATAGTTGCCTACCACATAAATCCAAAATATCCATCAATAATTTTTTAAAAACTTCAAATTTTTCTTTCCTTATTCATTTTCATATTTTATTTGTTCTCATATTACAAAACGCTTTTAATTTAAACATATTCCTTATCCAAAATCCCCTTAGGCAAAAACCCCAATACTCGTACATTTAATAACATGTTAATCCTCGCTCTAACCTGGAAAACTCTTTTTTCCTTTTCCATTTTTGGTGACATTTATTAGCATTTCCGTTGGCAAGAACACATCGACAATGGTTGCTCCCGCCGAACACTTCGCTCAATGTATATTATAATGCTTGTCGCAAACTTTATTAGAGAAAAAATTTCATTAACTCAAGTATTTTACACCTATTTCCGGTACAAAATTGCCTCACTCGACTCGAATCTCTAGCGGTACGGTGCGATGCCCTGGTGCCTCGCAAGGAGCCAAGTAAAGAGTTGGCTGAGTTGTGAGGACAATAAAACCAAATTAAGTACGAAGCTACATGAGTAGCAACACAACATTTAATTATCCTTTGCTTCTATGCTTCCATGGATATTAGGTGGGAATATATGTAAGTAAATATGTGTATGTGTGTGTCTACTTGTAAGAGATTGTGGTGTGTGTGTGGTGAGTGTTTGCAAAATGTATGTTCTGTAATGACAAATCCTTATGCTAAATATGTTTAATACGCTGTAAAGTACCTTCGAATCTTAATAGGTGTGTGCGTCTGTGTGTTCTCTAAGTGTACAGGTAACTAAGTATACGTTACGTTGCGAACATACCACTAACTAACTCACTAACTAACTAAATGTTGTCGTCGCTGTTTGTGTGTATGCTTAACTATTAGTCGCTAGTCGCTCACTGGCAAGGACATGAAGGCAACATATGCTTAATGAAGCTTATAGTATGGCACACAAGCACATAATAAAATGACACGCCCACTTTACGCCAAATCAGCCAAACGTGAATACAAACTCAAACTTCATCATAGATTCATACGGACAGCCTCGTCGGGTGTTTTGAATTATAATTGCGATATTTTTTTAATTTTTTTAATTTCTTAGATGGGACCAATTAAAAGCAATATTTCCAAAGTTAAAGAATGTATTACTTGCCATGAGTGAAACTCTCTGATAATAGAGAGTTTGAGTCATTATCGAACGTTATTCTAACTCTTCAACTATTCACCCATTAAGGATGTCTCACTTTGAGTTAATATCATCGATCTCAATTCACTGACCGATGGCTGTGGTTTTGCACAGCTAACACTTTTGTCATTCATTAGCAAACATGAACAAAAGACCGGCTTTTGCCAAAAGGAAACTATTTCGTTAGGAAAATTTTAAAATGTATAAATTGCACATGTGCATAAGGACCTGTTCTAAGAGGGCAGGTGTTTAGGGTGTGCAGGAGGGTGTGTTTGTGTGTGTGAGCGCGCACAGGATATAAGTGCATGCACGTAAGTTTGTATGAGTTTATGAATCAATGACAGCTTTAAATGTAGTGTGGCGACGGCGTTGTTATAATCATAATTATTAAGAGCTACTCCTGCTAGACGGAAATGTTTGCCAACTACTGTACGGCATGCTAAAGGTAAAGGTGTTGCTAGTTCTAGTCCTGCTGTTCCTAAGTAGTAGTACTCGTAGTGGCTGTGGTGTGATGTTAGTGTTATGGAACATATTGTTGCATAGTGCTACTAGAATGGCACTGTTAAAACTTTTTGTTGAAGTTGTTGTTTGTGGCTGCAAAAATCTGGTATTTTGTGTTTTCCTAACGAACACGTAAAACTAACTCTAACTCCAACACTAACTAACAAATGTGGAAACTCTTCTCTCCATTAACAACACCCAGACAAATTCAAATATGTTTGGATTGCAGAACCGCACACAACGGTATGGTTTTAAGTGTTAATAACTCAACTTTTGTTTGTTTTCCAAAGGTATGCAACACTGGAGTTGTTATAGAATAAGACTAGATGGCACCCCCACTCCGTCGCTACACCGACACTCACACACACTGTATACACATTTCAAGGATTAAATAGTTTAAATGTTATTTAGCATTTTTCATGATTTAATAAAGTCTTTGGTAAGGGTAATGGCAGGTGGACGGTAATGATGGTTTAAGTCCCAGATTGGTCAACACGCCTCATACTCATCTCATACTATCTTCAAATTATTATCACCAAAAGTACATTTTGTGCAGTGCATATTCAAGGATTCAAGGAAGGATGCAGACCAAGTTTATGAATAGTAAAATCCCCAATCCATCTCCTCCCAAATATATCCTCAGCAAATGACTATATGATGTTTGTTTTAAGATTTCAGATTTTAGATAACTTTGCTACAACATAATTATTATTAAACCAATACATGTTGCTGCCGCTGCTGCTCCTTTGGCTCTTTGTCCACTCAGATAATGTCCTGTCTGGTTAGTTTTGTGTTGAACAACAACAACTGCTTTTAGAGTTTGAACATTTTTGCTGTGTTTTGTTCTATACTTTTAAACATTAGACATTAGAATGTTCTTACAAATAAGACAATTTACAGTGTTGTGGAGGTGGCCGGATTTTCCAAAATTAAAAGTAAACGATTTGCCTGAACAACTCGTTTAGTTGTGGAGCATATAAATAATAATGCTTCATTATTAAAGCATAGCTTTAATTTGAAATTGCTGGCTTCCAGGCAACAAGGATTATTGAATATAAACAGAAATGCAATAACAGTAATTACTAAATTAACGAAGGATGATTTAGTTCAGGGAGACATTTGAAAGTCAATTACTGAAGTGCCAAATGACGAACTTTAGAATATGTAATTAAGCAGTTATATTCTCTTTCGATTATTGGTGAATAATATAATAATTGAATATAAACAATGACATAAAAATACATAAATAGAACAATTTCTTAGCTTAGTGGAACTTACTTAGAGGAAAGCACTAGCTGGAGATTCTAAAGCGAATTTGAATAAACGTTTTTGTTAAGTCCAAAATTTGATCTTCTTCTCCTTCAAGGCACGAATTTAAGGCAAAAGGAACCCAAAAATTACTTTTATGCTAAATACTGAAATATAGAAGAACGAAATATAGAAGACTATGGGCCAAAAATTTCACAATAGGTTCAGTTCGGGTTCATCTGTGTTTCAGAATTATTTAAACCGCCATAAATGCCGGAGTGGGAAAGTTATTTTCAAAATCCGCATTTCCATAGCGATTTATCCTAAAATGTGTAGTTTGTCTTGATAATAGTTTGTATATATGATTCTAACAAGTAGATGGCGATGTTGTGGATTTATGTCCAAAATAATTTTTTGTTGATTTTTTCCTGAAACTCGGAATATATGCATTTTTGAATGAAATATTAATGAATAACAAACCAAACCAAAACCAATGTCTACAGGGGTCAGCTAGTCCTTGATAAAAATTTTTGATTTTTGAACTAAATATATTTGTTCTTGCACATTTTATCGAGAAAAATTGTTGCAAACCTACCTATGAATATAAAGAAATGCTGGTAAGGGAATATCCGTGTAATTCAAAATTCTCGATTATTTTAAAGATCAGCGAAAAAAGGGAAAAATGTATCCACATTACAACATAGAGTTTCTGCTATAGGACTATCCTTTTTAACGCTTTGCTTATTTTCGAAATAGTGATATATTTCAAACCTATTCGCTTTTTTGACTTAATTGAGAGTATGATAACACATCGAAGGAACGATTTAAGACCCTAAGTATGTTCGGCGGATATTCGTGTTGGGTCATTTTAATTTGAATGAGAAATGTCCGTCCGTCCGTCTGTCTGCTGGCTGGTGCGCACGATAACTCTCGAAAGGAGTAACCGATTGACTTCAAATATATTTTTCTATATCCGGCTAAGATCGAAGATGGGTCATATTGGTACACTCCTTCTAGTACCTCCCCCACAAAGGGTTGTGAAATATTGATTCTTTAATAAATGCTATACTAGTCATTCGAATCTTCTGAAATTCCACACATAGTATTAGTTTATTAGTTGCTATCAACTCGAGTAAAATGGGGGAAGTTGCCACGACCCTTTTGGTACTTCCCACACAAATGCACCATTTTGCACCAAAAGTTAACAGCTTATAACATTAATACCAGTGTATAAAAATACTTGAAATTTTGTACAGTGTAATGCTTTTGTAGAGCCTAAAGCCCTCTTTGTACCTCCCACGCAAAATGGCCAAATAATACCACAATTTAATATCTCATAACTGTAATACAATACAGTGCACATAAACTGTTATAATTCGGCACAGTGTAACGTATTTAAAGTATCTACTGTTCAGCGAAAAATAGGTGTATTTGTTAAACCCGTTCTGGTACCTCCCATAAAAAATAACAGGATAATTCGTGGAATATTCAATATTACATTACTCACAAAGTGAGGGTATACCTTAGTCGGTTTACCCGACTGAAAGTTTCTTACTTGTTGTTTTGCTCATTTAATATTATTTTTCAAATGTTTCACTTTATGCATTTAGATGGTTTTATTTTATAAAAAAATTCTTAGTTTCATTGTTTGGGTAAACATTTAAGTTTAAATGTTTTATTGACTTTATTTATTGTTATTCATTGGCGAAATGTCATAATTTTCAATAGATTCATAAAAATGTTAACTTTTAAGGACACATCAACTTGAAGTTTGTTTTAGAGCATAACTGAGCCAATTTTTAAGGAAATAGAAGAGAGGATTAGCAAGATGCCCATATGTAATTTTCATAGCGCTATCCATTCTTTCGTAACAAAGATATTGCATTATAATTTCTACACTAAATGCAATAGAAAACACAAACACATATTTTTCCAGCTAATACATATATTTTATTGACTTGAAAATTGGAGTCATTGATACAATTTTAATATCTAGGATACCACAACTTGCAATATGAGGTTAAACGAGTCTGTGCCTTATTTAGCTTAATTTCAACAAAGGACTTCCGAGCTGCCCCCACATCCTTTTTCGAGGTTATCAATTTATATATGTTATCAATTTAATGGATTGGATTGTCAATCATTGAATACAAGAGAATATATTGATGTTATAGAATTGAAAATGTCAATCAATAAAATAAATTTCGTGAAAGAAAGTCCTTTCGAAAAATCATGTTTGAGTCTATGGTGATTGATATTTATAAGAAATTTATATTATTCGTAGCTCAATCGATATCAAATCCTATGAATATTATATAATATGTGTATGATTATAACTACTGTTTTGCTTCATTTAATGTTATACATATATATTGAACAACAAAAAGTTTTAATATTCAACTGCACTTGCAACTTGCAGTTTGTGTTGAAGTACGAGTAGCCAAATTTCATTTAATTCAGAGGAAGTGCTTCCTTGCGGCCGTAACAAGTTTATTACAAGTCGCAACATGCTTATTACACTACATTTTAAAAAATTTAATACAACATATTATATACAAATAAACATACTTTTTCAAGGCTTATGAAGTAATTGACTTGAAAATTACAATGATTAAAGTAAACTGTGCAAAGAAAATTTAATTCGAAAAATAATGATTAACAAATGGTTGATAAAAAAATTTTTAGTATTCGCAGATCATTCTTTTCGTTATTTCCTGCACTTATTACTAAAGATGTACTTAATTTGTTGTTGTATAAAATCTTGTATACAAAAATTCAATAATTTCTACGTGTTTGTAAAAAAATTATGTTTAGCTAACACACAACTTGCAGTTTTGGTTGAAGTATAAATAAGTCAAATTTCATTTTATTCCCACAAAGGACTCCCAAGCTGTTCACATATCCTTTGTTAGCGCTATTATCGCAAGAACTGTATTGCACTGTATTAACCCCTCATCTTAGACAGGAGGGTATATGTATATCATTTGCTACGAACCAAAAGTGTAACACATCGAAGTGCGAGTGACCTAAGACCCTAAGTATGTTCAGCGGATATCCGTTTTGGGTAATTTTAAGTCGATTGAGCAATTTCCGTACGTCTGTATGTCTGTCTGTCTGTCTGCTGGTTGGTGCGCACGAAAGGAGTAACCGATTGACTTCAAATTTGGTATGTGGTAATATTTTCTTCTATCTCCGGCTAAGTTCGAAGATGGGCCATATTGGTCCACTCCTTATAGTACCTCCCCCACAAAGGGTTAACATTTAATGAAATATTGATTATTTAATAACTTCTATACTACTTATTTGAATCCTCTGAAATTCTACACATAGAGCTAGTTTATTAATCACTATTAACTGGAGAAAAATAGGCGGAGTTGCCACGCTCCTTTTGGTACCTCCCACACAAATGGACCATTTTGTACCAAAAGTTTCCAGCTTATAAATTTAATACCAGTGCATAGAAATACTTGAAATTTTGTACAGTGTAATGCTTTTATAGTACCTAGAGTCCAGAGTAACATGGGCATTATTGGCCCGCCCTTTTTGGTACCTCCCACACAAATGGACCTTTTGGTACCAAAAGTTAATAGCTTTTAACTTTGATACCAGTGAAAACAAATACTTGAAATTTCGGATAGTGCAATGCTTTTATAGTACCTAGAGTCTAGAGAAAAGTGGCCGTAATTGACACGCCCCTTGTGGTACCTCCCACACAAATGGACCATTTTACACCAAAAGTTAACAGCTTTTAAAATAAATACTTGAAATTTTGTATAATGTAATGCTTTTATAGTACCTAGAGTCCAGAGAAAAGTGACCGTTATTGGGACGCCCCTTTTGGTACCTCTCACACAAATGGAACATTTTGTAGCAAAAGTAGACAGCTTTGAACTTTAATACCAGTACATACTTTAAAGTTATTAAATGTTATTTAAATTGATAATAATTTAAATAAAGCAAAAAATAAATAAATTTACTAATATTTTTTTGAGACTCAAGGTAAGGGAATTCATAAGTCGCTTTACCCGACTGAACTTTCTTACTTGTTTTAAAAGAATGCAGCATACAACACACAATGTTCACATAAACAGAATTTGTAGAGCCTTTCGATGTTATAGACTTAAAACGACAATGATTAAAGGAAATTTTGTGAAGCAAAATTCTTTGGAAAAGCGATAATTGATATAACAAAGTATTATTATCCTCAGATTACTTTATGCTTTAAACAAAGATTTACTTAACTGCCGTTAATTGTCGTTATTTGTCGTTGTAGAAGATGTTGTAAAAAAATGTTATAATTTTCTCGTTTTTGTTAAAAATTTAAATATTTAACTGAACCACAATTTTTAGTTTATGTCGAAGTATAAATTTGACAAATTCCATGAAATTCCAACAATGGGCTTCTCAGCAGTCAACATATCCTTTTATATCACGAACATTATTTTCGTTAATTCTAAGCTTTAATTTCAACTGATGCACAGTTTAATCAACTTGCACTCAGTGCTAACTAACGCATATTTGATACTGTTCTCACTCAATTCCAACAAAGGACCCCCTAGTTGTTTACGTATCCTTTTACATCACTATGATTATTTAATTAATTCTAACGTAATTGGCGTTGATGTACAATTTGGCCAAAGGTTTAATTTATCTATTTATATTCTATAGCGAAATTTTATAACTTTTATATAGATTTGTAAACAATTTGTATTATTTTCATACACCACAATTTGCAATCTACGCTTAAGGATATTTGACACAATTCTTGCTCAATTCCCAGAAAGGACTTCAAAAGCTGTCCACATATTCTTGTGAAGGGAAATTATGTCAGACATGGTTACCTTATGATTGATATAACAATATACTTTATACCCAGGTCACTTTGTGCTTTGATTTAAGTGTTTATGAGCAAAGATTCACCTAATTTTTCGATGTAGAAGATTTTGTGTTACAAAATATCATAATTTTCGTTTTGTTTTTGCTAAAAATCTTAATACTCAACTGCATCACAATTTGTAGTTTATGTTGGAGTATACGTTTGCAAATTTATATTCAATTCCAACAAACGACTTCTAAGCTGTCCACATATCCTTTTTTATCACTTCCATTATTTTCGTTAATTCTAAGGTGTAAATTACTATCTGCTGCACAGTTTGATCATATACTTAATTTAATTGATTGATTTATCTTCTATGGTGCAATGGCATACATTTCAACAAAATAGTAAAATTTTTAATATTTTCTTAGACCACAACTTGTAGTCAGTAATAAAGCATATATGATACAAATTTCACTCAATTCCTACTAATCAACGCCAACTTGTTCACATATCCTTTTTTATCACTACCATTATTTTAATAAATTCTAACACAGTTGCTGCTGCTGCCCAGTTTAATAAAAGATATAATTTATCAATTTACGTGCTATTGCGAAATGTTATAATTTTTATAAAGATTTGTTAACATTTTTTATTATTTTCTTACACCACACCGTGCAGTTGGTGCTAAAGCATATATGATACAGACAGGGTTATGTCAGACAGGGTTATATTATGTTTGATATAACAAAGTATTATTATACCCAGGTCACTTTGTGCTTTAATTTAAGTATTTATGAGCAAAGATTTACTTAATTTTTGAATATAGAAGATTTTGTGTTACAAAATGTCATAATTTTCTCTTTTTCGCTAAAAAATCTTAATACTCAACTGCACCACAATTTGTAGTTTATGTTGAAGTATAATTCTGAAAATTTCCATGCAATTTCAACAAACGATTTCTAAGCTGTCCACATATCCTTTTTTATCACTTCCATTATTTTCGTTAATTCTAAGGGGTAAATTACTTAATCAAAGATTTAATTTAATTAATTTATTTTCTATGGTGAAATGGCATACATTTCAACAAAATCGTAAAATTTTTAATATTTTCTTACACCACAACTTGAAGGCAGTGATAAAGTATATATGTGAAAAATTTCTCTCAATTCCTACAAATCAACGCCAACTTGTTCACATATCCTTTTTTATGACTAACATTATTTTAAATAATTCTAACGTAGTTGCCATTGCTGCACAGTTTAAATAAATATATAATTTATCAATTTATCTGCTATTGCAAAATTTTATATTTTTTATATAGATTTGTAAACATTTTGTATTATTTTCTTACACCACAACTTGCAGTTGGTGCTAAAGCATATATGATACAGTTCTCACTCAATTCCTACAAAGGACCTCACAATCTGTCCACGTGTCCTTTTTTTTTGGCGCCATCATTATTTTCATAACAAATGTATGGCATTGTTTAACATAGACATTAATTGACAACTTTCAGGGGATTTACACACGTCTGTGCTTCGCCCTCTAACCTTTTCCCTCGTTTTTGATTAAAGGAAATGTCATATACGAGTATATTTTTTCGCTCCCTAATTACAAATGTAATATTTGCAGACTTGGTAAAAAAGTACAAACACACAGAGAGAACGTGTAAATACAATAGAATATATGATATAATTGACATTTTATTGCTTTTGACATGTGTAAATGCGAGTGTGGCTGAGCGAGTCTGACCGCTGGTAATGCTGTCGTTGGGTTTTTGTGTTGTAGCACTTGAAACGCGTTTGATAAAGTGGACTTTGTTAAGTTATGGATTTTTGCTTTAGATTGCTTGTCCTTACCATTTTGTTTGCATTGAGAGTCCTTTTTGGTCAATGTTGATGGTAATCATAATTTATTTTACGTGTGTCTTCTGTTGTAAGTGTTTGTCATTCCTGCAAAGGTTGCTCGAAGTAGAAGTAGACATTAATTTATGTTACCTGGACTAACGTCATTGCGTTAAATAGAAATAAATGTAGAGTTTTATAGTTTTTGGCAGGTTGACTCGATTGACAGCTCTTGGTGAAGGTGGTTAGCTAAAAGCAATCGTCTTTGTTATTTAGTTTATATGGCATTTGATTAAGATTTTTTTTCGTGATGCATTCGTCTTTGCTCGGTTATGCTTGTTTGGTTGTCAGTGCTTATACGTCCTTGTTTCCAATTGCGCTGGATTTTTTCGACTTTTCCTATGTCTTGTCTTGGTAATAGATAAATTAGTGACAGAAAAATGTTTGTGTAACTAAAAGTTCCAATTTGAACAAAAGGACTTGTTTGTTTGCTTTCGTTCATGTGAATGTGTGGGTGGCTTGGAAGTGGTTTCTGTTGTTGGGACATTGAGTTGTACACATATATGTATGTATATAGTCAGGCGTTATCTTTCGTTAACATTACTTGATCGTCATCAATTCTGAACAAAGGACATTGGAACAACAATGGAATTGCTTTTTGTTTTGTTTTCTCCTCTGCTATGCTCTTCATTTCGTTTATAGTCGTATTTAGGTCAATATGTTTTTGTTATACTGCGGTCTGACAGTCACTGTTACTTACACGCACTTTCACACATACATATACGAGTATGTATATGGATGTCCTTTCGTTTCCTGTCTTGGTTTGGGTTTTGGTTGGTCAGTTTGTCTGTTGATTTACCTTTTTTTGTCCAGATATCCATTACAGTCAGCGTCAATGGCTAAAAAACATTTCGTTTTCGTTTTTTCCACACAAATATCCTTTGGAATTGTTTATTTGTATATAAAAGTGGTTGTCACTCACGGCGTTATTGAACAGTTTGCCCGGACTCAGCAACAAAATGTTTAAGTGTTTGTGGCATAAGAGATAAAAAAACACAAGAGCAGAGGAGTAGCCAAAGGTAGTGAGTCGATTTTCTGCATGTCAAATATTTGTTTTACTATCCGTCTTTCTGTGTGTGTATTTACGTGTATTTGTGGCGTGAAGGATATGCTTTAGACAGCTTGACAGTATTTTTCTTTCGTTATTTTTCCAACAATTTACTTAATGAATTCAATTATTTATTTACTTTTAATTCTATTTACCTGTAATATTTCAAAACATAGCTCTCTTAGTTGGCAGGTCCTGTCCGTCCTGACGGGCTGACCAACCAAGCAACCAACAAACCAAGTAAATGTCTGATGACGTTATTTTGCTTTTAAACGCTTGAGTAATTTGCTAAGCGGATAATTTGATTTAAGTGCAGAAACAAATTCAATACATTTCCCTTTAATATAAATAAGGAACTTGGAGAGCTTAACCTTACAGCTGACAGTAATTAAAACGCATCAATGTTATCTTATAAGCTTTATAAAAACCCAGAAATCTCATTATCGCAAAACCAAAGGCCATCAGAGGAAACGGCTAAACCTGATGCCAGAGAATGTCCGTCCGTCCGTCCGTCCGTCCGTCCGTCCGTCCATTCAAGCTTCCTGTAGGTGTTCTTTGCCATTATAGATGCTCAAACGTGGTCAATGTATTTAATAACAAAATGGAAATTTAATTACAACGAAATTAAAGGTACCGGAGACCAAATGGGAGAGATAGAGAAAGATATTAGGGAAATCAGGCAGCAGAAATAACAGTAATAATCCTTGATTTTAATTAAGGATTAAATAATGAAATGTTATACACATATATTTATACTCTTAGTTCGGAGAATACGAGTATCCTATATATGTTGTTGAATTTATTCTTGTTGGCATTTAATTACATTTTACTTTTAATGAGACCATCAACAACGAACACCCAACAAATTTCCAGCCTATCTGGCTGTTCAATAAATACTAGCATACTTATTAATTAATATATACCTAAACTAATTAAGTATAAAATATTTCCTAGCAGTTGCGTTTCAGATCAAGCATTCTTTACAAAATTTATATTAAATTTGTTAGTCGAATGTTAACTTGAGAGTTTTTGACTTTAATCAAATTTTGAACATGAGAAATTAATTTCAGGAATTTAATATACAAAAATGCCAAAAAATTATAGTAAACTTTATTTGATTATTGTAGAATTTAACTTAGTTATTTTAAGTATAATATAGATAAAAGGAGTATCTGCATACCTGTTGAACAAGTTTAAGGGCCTGTTTCTGTAACTTATTTTCGTTCGTCTACGGCGAACGATCAAAATTCTCTCAGCTATTACTTGAATTCTATAAAACGCAGATTAGAAATATTTTAGGAACAAGCTTTTTACATGATTTTCTACAGACACAACGAATTATAAACTTCTGTGATTTATAGATTTCTCGGAATAATTGAATGATTTTTGATCGTTCGCAGTAGACGAACGAACGGACCTAACTATTGTGCAATTAAATGCACCCTATAGCTTTATTGCGCTAATAAATGTTTACATATAATACTTTGCTATTTATTTATTATTTCATGCTGTTATAAGGTATTTATAAATCTAAATATGATTAGTGAAGATTTCTTCTACTACTAGTTGTAGTTTTTCTCCAAGAAAAACTTAGGAAAATTTCAAAGAATTGCGGTAAGCGATTCTCGAGCTCTTCAAATATCCTTTTTATAAATTTTTCTTAACATTCGTATTAAACAATAACACGTGGGCGATTTAAGATTGCTTTATAACATCTTATCGATTTGTTAAAAAATGTGTAAAACAATTTTTCAACCAACTCCAATAACACAGTGCGACAAAATTGAGAAGCAAATGATGCGATACTATTTTGCCTGTAGGTCTTGTCGAGTAAAACACGAATCTTTTTTTTGGAATTCCCCGGACACCCCCAAAATCCGGATTTACGGATAAAAAACCGATTTTCTTGCCTTTTTCTACTTGATCGCCTATAACTTTGTTAATTATTAAGCCATTTTCAATCTCTAAAAGAATTTGGAAAGAAGAGAATTAGACCTTTCGAACGATGTATATTTTGTTTATTTAGCTATAGGAATATAGGCTTATTTGTCCTACAACTACATTTTTCATTTTTATCAGTAATTTTCTAGTTTAGGCAATGTTTTTACCAATTATATTGTGAGATAACCGTACGGTTTATTAATTTACATATTTAGTATATTTGATAAGGAAAAAAATGCAACCAGTCTCTTAAAAATCCGTTTGCAATTGACGGAGTAATTATAGTTACATTAAAAAAAGTAATTAAAGTTACATAAAATATTTGTATTGAACAATGTACACATTAACAGTAACCTATATGTCAGTTAAAAAAAATAAACTGATTGTTTTGTAGCCCGATATTGCGATAAAAACCTTCAGTATTGTTCCAAAATGATCTCACCACATGTTGTTGATTTTGCTGAAGAATAAATAAGCATACCCTCAAAGAATTTCAGCGAGGTTTTCACGAACTCTTCACATATCCTTTTAGTAGACTTTTACAACTTTTCTTTTATATATTGTTTTGCACAAAATAGAGTTAAGCCAATAAGTTATGAGAAATGTTATTGAACTGTGAGTATATTTTTTCAAACTGTTAGCACATGTGGCCTTGCCCTTACCCCCAATGGAACGTTCGTCCACAACAGAAATTTCATAATTTTTCGTGAATTATTACAATTCTTTGAATTTCCTTCTATTACAACTCGTAGTATTTGGCAAAGAATATATATGCCAAAATTTAAAAAAATTTCAGTAAGGGATTCTCGAGCTCCCCACACATCCTTTTAAAGCAGTTACAGCTTTGTTTTAAAAAAATGATTGCAGATTATAGAGATTAGCTGATGCATAAGTGGACCTCGGATTTTTGCATGTCTTTCATTTTGTGTCATGAATTTTTAAATAGTATTGACATATCCATCAAAAACTTCTTATTTTTGATTCATATATTGGAAATTTTGTTTGCATATTTTTTGCACATTTTTTGCATATTTTGCATATTGCATATTTCAAAAAATGAAAAATATGCACCTGTTTTTCGATTCCTTTTCCGTTGAAACAAATTTTTGTCCAATTAGAATTTTTCTATCAAACCGCAAAAAAAAATGCAATTGCATATAATCCGAGGTCTATATATAAGTGTAGTAAAAATGCCATAACCGAAAAGGCCGTTTATTTATCCTATACGGGGCAAAATCGCCTTTTTTGATATGTTTGAATAGAAAGAAAATATATTTGGAACACAAATTTTTAAATATGATATATTTCTGAGCAAATAAATTTTATTTGAAAATCAATAAAATATATTTGGAATTCGTATATTAATATGTTACAACATATAATATTTGCAAACTAAATTTCTCAAATAAAATATGTATTTGAATACAAATAAAATTATTGTTTAGGAATTTCTCCAAATATATTTTATTTAAAAAAGATTTTCGAAACTTTTGTTGAATTTTTCAAATTTTATTTTTGTTGTTGTTTTTTTTTTTGGTTTTGAACCTCCCAGTTATGATACCAAACGCAGCAATAAATTATGTTTTAAACCAATCATTTAAAATTTCTGAGTATTCCAAGCCATCATTGGTTGTCAATCCTCCAAGTATATATTTCGATCCAAGATTATATGATTTCAATTATTATTATTTTTTATATTTAAGACGTTAACATTTTTGAAAAAATTAACTATGAATTACTGAAAAATTTAACACAATTTAGATATTTTCTGAATACTTAAATGAAAATAAATATTTGTTTCGGAAAAAATAGTCCAAAATAAACACTGGGATGTAAACAAAGATATGTTTAGAACAACATCTTCCCAAATATAAAATTTTTGTGTGTACCAAATATTATATGTTTAGAGTGTATCCTAAAGATATATATGTTTCAAGCCGAATATGTTTGGGACAATATACTACAGAAGCGATTTTTTTTCAGCGTGTACCTAACGTAAACATGAAGCCATAAGTAACAAATCAAATAAGTGACAAATTTATAAATTATCACTCGTACAAAACTGCAGTGTCTGCAGTTTCCCACCACAGCAATCTTTAGCTTTATGTACATATGATTCGTCCGATTTGGCCCTATAGAAACTGTATTTTACATCCAATTGTTTTTAAATTTAGCATGGTAGAGTTTCTCTATACATGGACCAACATTTCCAATTGTGAAGAAAATCGGTTTAGATTTAGCTATAACTCCCATTTATATGTTTCGTTCGATTTGGCCCTTTGGCCCTATAGAAGCTGTAGTCTACATCCAATTGTTTTGAAATTTAGCAAGGTAGAGTTTCTTGATCCATGGACCAACATTTCCGAATTTTAAAAAAATCGGTTCAGATTTAGCTATAGCTCCCATATATATGTTTCGTCCGATTTGGCCCTTTGGCCCTATAGAAGCTATAGTATACATCCAATTGTTTTGAAATTTAGCAAGATGGAGTTTCTTGATCCATGGACCAACATTTCAGAATTTGAAGAAAATCGGTTCAGATTTCGCTATAGCTCCCACATATATGTTTCGTCCGATTTCGACCTTTGGCCCTATAGAAGCTGTATTTTACATTCAATTGTTTTGAAATTTAGCATCGTAGAGTTTATTGATTAATGGACCAACATTTCTCAATTTGAAGAAAATCGGTTCAGATTTAGATATAGCCCCCATATATATGTTTCGTTCGATTTGGCTACAGAGGCAGAGACGTGGCAAATGTAAATTGTGTAAACAAATTTTAGTTGAAGTATTTGAAGGCGGCACCGCCCGACTTTAGCCTTTCCTTACTGGTTAATATTAACCTATGCCTTTTAATTTTTGAGATTATAAATAGTTGCTAAATGGTAAAATAAAATTTTATGTTGATTGAAATTTAAAAAAATTGAGAAAACAATAATTTTTGGGTTTGATGAAATTTTTAATTGCTCTTGAACGGCTGAAGCGATTTTTAAAAAGTTTACGTCGTTTGAAGAAAAGCTTAACGGCTATTTTTTAAGGTTTTTTTTTAATTTGTAATTTTTTTTTCGAAATTTTTTTATTGAAACTTAAATTCTCTCACCATTATTAGAAAATGTAGCTAAGAGTAGTTTAATGGGTGTTTTTTTTTTGCAACTTTCAATTTGGCAACACTGTATTTTGGAAGCTCAGCTGTTTTCGAGTTTTCATCTTGAACAATTGTTTTTCATCTTTAAACATTGAACTTATAGATCGTTCTATCGACTCAAATAAAGATTTCATACATTTCTCTAGATTTTATGCGTTTTTTTAAATAAAATATCGGAAGCTCTTAAAAATCTCTCGTATATCCGTCAGTGTTTTGTTTTTCGAATTTTCAATTCCGCTATAGCTTTTTTATAAGTTCTTCACATCTACAATAAAAATACAAAATTTACATACATCGTTGCAGATTTTGACTAACTTGTGGACTAACTGAAGCTGTTTGAAAAACAGTTTCTTTTTATTTTGATTTGAGAGTGAATGGGAAAACCACTTTATTCTAAATTGGCAATGTTTAATAACAAAAAACCCAATTAAATTATTTATTTATTGCTTTCCACACTCGCCAACACTCACATGCTTATCAAAATACAATATGTATTTAAATAAAAACTTAACCCATTTTCCAGCAGGCAAAACTTTATTAAAAATTCAGTATTTTGTTTTACATTTTACATTATTGCCGGGCATAACTATAACCCATTGTATCGGCTAGCCAACACTACATAGGTTTTCTATTATTTAGAGATTTTTTTGAAAGATTTTTATTTAATGGTTAGATTGAAGTTAGGCTTTCTCCCTTCCTCAGGAAAAAAAAACTAGAAAAATAATCAATCATTGGTCGATACAAGAGAGATTTTTGTCTAAAGCATTAAAACAAAGCCAACAAAACTGTCTTTCATTTGGGATAATACAAAAAAATATCGAAATCAAACTCTGAATGAAATGAATGCCGGAAAAAAACTATATAAATTCATCAATTTATATACTTTGTCTGTTATTGAGCTTTGTGAGTTTCTCTCACATATTTGTCTTATTTTGTAGGATTGGGGCTTTTTTCGATTATATGTGAGGCAGACAGACATATACATTTATAAATAAAACTCTCACACATATACGCATATCCTTTTTTTGGATGTTTGTTTCATGCCAACGTCACCATAACCTTCCACACCTCGTCACGCCTTGTTTTTGTCCCCGGTCACCGACCTCTTCTCCCCCGCCCCTTTGGCATTTGAATATTTTACATACAAATCGAATTTTCCTCGATTTTAATTGGATTTTTGATTGGTTCTCTTCTGTCATTGTGTGTATTTATTATATTGTAGTATTATTGTATTATTTTTCCGTATTTTTTCGGTTGTATTCCTCATGTTTGGTTGTTGTCGTTGTTGTTTGTTTGTTTTATTTCATAAAAAATAATACCAGGATTTTTATGCATAACAAATATTTAGAGCAAATAACAAACAACTGCCAGTAAAAACTAGACTGCATTTCATGGAAAATAGTTTTGAAGATTTTTATGGTTTCGTCTAAACATTTAATTACAAATTCTAAGAACCAATACGACAAGACGAAAAAAAACAAACACAAACAAAACAACTAAAAAGCATTCCATCTCAACAAGGATATATGAGGAGCTTAGCAATTAGTAAAGGATTTCAAGATATTTTTTGTACTTTTTTTATAACTACATATATTTGATTCTGCAAATTGTTCCTGTAAGGTACAGCTTAAGATTTTTAAGAATTCAATTAAGACAAAAATTCTAAATAAATGCAAATAAAGAAAAACGAAAAAGAAGGAGTTTACTGTGTTCACAATTATGCCAAAAAAAACAACTATTATTGTAGTGTTTAAAAAATAAGATTTTAATGCTTTATGAAAACCGGAAAATTTTTTGACTAACCAAGAGGGATTTAGAAATAAATTCAATAAGGATCAGTATCTAGATCAGAAACGACAAACTTAAAACTCGCAGTATTTAAAATCTTTTGTAGCGCATAGTCGACGATTCGAAAGAGACGAAAAACACTAGTTTACAAAATTTTTGCCGAAAGGCTTTGTATAAAATTTTTGGTATAATATGGTGTCCAGAGCTTGGGTAAAATATGCGTTATTTTCTGGCTAAACACAGTAAGCAACGCCCATCTTTGGAATATTACTAAAAAGAACCTGTCGAGATTCAGACCAGGAGAAAAAAGTGGAGATGGAATTATGAATTCTAGTATCCAGACAGTGTAACATTACAGCACAATACAAAACAATTGTTACTTATACGTATTTTTCAATATTTTACTGACAGATATTTTATGAATTTGTGGACATTTTTGCTATTTTTTTCGGTTGCGGTTTGTTCCGCATTTTATTTCTCCAATTCAATATTTACAACTTTGTGTCAGACACAAAAGAGATTTTCCGTACGGTATACCGAGAAAAAAATATAGAAAAAGTGTTAAAAAACCACCTTGAGCAAAAAAAATCGTATGGCCATTAAATTATTAATTGAGCCAACTTGACTAAACGAATGATGCACAAGATCTTATTTTTGGGGCTTCTTTCGCGTAGAATTCTTAGAATTGAGTCCCAAAATCATGTGTTGTACTGTGTTTAAATGTCCTTTTGTAAACCTTAAAAAATCGTACATTTTAAATTTTAACATTAAAATTTGCCACAGGTCTCTCCCAGAAAGTCCTATCCTTATACGTTGTTGATTTGTGATTACAATCACGATTTCAATGCTTCAACGACATGTCGCGCAACAAAGATTGCCAAAGTTCTACCTCATTAATTTCGTCAATAAATGATGTGTTTCCTTTCTGGGTAATTTGATCTGTTTGAATGTTGTCTCCTGTAATTTTTTGTTTTTATTTGGAATTCAACAATCCCCATAGCGCCGCTGTCCCCCCTTTTCGAATTTCGACATGTTATACGAAAAGGAACAATTAATATTTAAGCACGAGTAATTCGGTACTTTAGCATTTGGCCTCATAATCTATGTACACAGCAACGATGAAGTAAAGTTAATGATTTGGATGTCCTGGCAACCAGAGAGATGTACACATCTATATCACCCTCGCCCCCTGACATTTTCTTTAGATGAATGTTAACTATTTCGGGGGGTTTGTGTCATTAATTCTGTTACCTATGTATTTACAGCCTGACATGTAGAGGATGTTGTTGGTTTTTTCCCAAGTATTTAATTTAACCGTGGCAACTCCCACTTAATAGATGATTTTGGTTGCCATCCTCTTTCTATCTAGCTTTTTGTAAGGATAATATGATATTTCAGTTTTTGGATTATACGAACAATTTGTTGAAAAGCAAAAGTTTTTTAATTGAAGTTTGCTGCAAAGGGAGAAGGGTATACACAATTTCAAACTACCACATTTACTTTGTTTAGGTTATTAGAAATGGAAGTTTGTACAATCGAAAAAGCCTTAAGGGTATTTCTTTTTATGTGAATATTATTAGAAAATTTGGTCAGGATCTGCTCTAACAACTCCTGCTAAGGAAGGTGGAGGGTTTTACATCTAAATATGCATTAATGTGTATTTCTCAACCTCCTTATAACATATCATTAACATCTTTTTAGTACAGGAAACTGTGAACAAAAAAGCATGGCCGGTTGGTGTAGTGTGACAGAAATAATTACAAATAACTGACACATCCTTCCGTGTTGGCTTACAATATACCCATGACAACAGTATTAAATACACTCGCCCCCATAGGATGGGGGGTATATTAATTTTGTCATTCGTTTGTAATACCTCTAAATATTGATCTGAAACCCCATAAAGTTTATATATTATTAATCGTCGCAAAATTCGAATACGATTTAGCCATGTCCGTCTGTCCGTCCGTCTGTTGTAATCACGCTACAATATATAATACAGCGGTCCATTTAGCCCCTCATATATAGCATCTCTCCGATTTGATTTATTAATTTACGGCAGCTATTAGCTAAGAATAAATAAGGGCCATATTCATAAAATTTTAATGAGGGTTTGAAGAACACTTTAACACTGCTAAACCGTTCTTCTAACCTTCATTAAGTTTTTATGAATAGGGCCCTAAATAAATTAGTATCATAGCGACCACAAATATCAACTGATCCGATATCCTTCACACGAACAACGGTTGTCATAGGTCCATGTTTTGATACAGCCATCATACGAAGGTCCCTCTATATTTGACGTCGTAACGCCCCAAAAATCGAATTTCAACGAATTGGACTGAAATATGATAAATTGACTTTATTAGTACCCATAACCATTCACATGCGATCCATGGTGGAGGGTATATAAGATTCGACATGGCCGAACTTAACGCTTTTACTTGTTCCTACTATGTTGCGTATATTTGGATTTAAATGGACATTTTATAGTTGCAGGTTGTTTGGGATTGCAAATGGGTCATATCGGTCAATGTTTTAATATAGCTCCCCTATAGAGGTCGCTCCAAAATACGATTTTTGAGCCATAGATACCAAATTTTTAAGGAAATTTTGCAGAAACTTTGCAGTTTGTATTCTATTTTCACAACAATTCAATACAGCTAAAATTGTACAAATCGGTTGATATTTTGTTATAGTCACCCTGTAGAGGTCGCTCTAAAATATAGGTATTTAATCCATAAATACCATATTTTCTAAGCATTTTAACTGAATCTTTGCAGTTTGTATTTAATTAAGACCAGAATTCATCGCAGTACACATTTTTTAAATCAGTTCATATTTTTATAGTCCACCTATAGATGTCACTCCCAAAAATGCTTATTGAAGTCATAAACACCAAATTTTCTAAGAAATTTAGCTGACATTTTGCAGTTTATAATCTATTTTGGCAAGAATTCATCTCAATAAAATTTTTACATATCAGTTTTTATATTGTTGTGGTCCCCGTGTTGATCTAGTTCTCAAATATGCTAATTTAAGCCATAAATATCACATTTTTCAGAGTTTTTATACCCTACACCACACTGCCGTCCAGGGTATTATGAGTCTCTGCATTTGTTTGTAACGACCAAAAAGAGAAGAAATAGAAGCATAGTTTATTATACCGATCGACATAAAATCACTTTTTGAGTCGATTTAGCCATGTCCGTCTGTCTGTCTGTCCATCAATTCTTGTGATCAAAGTGCAGGTCGGTCGTATTTATGGTCCGATTGTGAAGAAATTTAGCACAGTGTTGTTTTTTGGCCCAAGGACGATCCCTACTGAAATTTTTCAAAATCGGTTCAGTAGGAGATGTGAAAACACCTGTGTATGCTCGCCCAGTTCGTTTGGTGTGGCTTATGGGCTGGCGACGTCATCGGGCCATACTTCTTTGAAATGAGGCCGGTAAGGCAGTTACTGTGAATGGTGTTCGCTATCGTGAGATGATAACTTTTTATGGCCCGAATTAGATGCTATGAATGTGGACAGTATGAGGTTTCAACAGGACGGTGCCACTTGCCACACAGCTAACGGAACAATGGCTCTTTTGCACAACAAATTCAATGGCCGTGTTATTTCACGTCATGGCGATGTCAATTTATTTGAAAGAAAAGGTGTACGTCGATAAGCCAGCAATAATTCAAGAGCTAAAGGATGAGATAATTCGGCACATTAAAGGCATAGAACCTCAATTATGCCTCAGCGTCATCGAAAATTTGGACCATCGGATGGAGGTGTGCCGCCGAGGTCGCGGCGGCCATTTGGCCGATATATTTTGTTCCATACATAATTGAACCATACCAATAATAACAACTAAAAGCGTTAAGTTCGGCCATGCCGAATCTTATATACCCTCCACCATGGATAGCATGTGACCTCACAAAATAACTCAAACCTAAAGAAAATAACGGCGGAATGAAATTGGGCCCCAGGAAAATACACCCCAATATTTTTATGAATATGGGCCCCAAAAGACAACATATCAAACAACAACAATTTTATTTGGGACTTCATTTCATATTTTTTCTGCTTTTTGGGGTTTACTTTCATTTCTTATCTGCTTTTTGGGGCTTATTTTCATCTATTAATTTAGAAACAGGAGGGGCTACGAATAAAAGATTTGCTCCACGTTGCCAACTTTGGATCCTCTCCATAGGAGAAAGTATTAAACAGAGGCCGCAGGCCATAGGCCGACCGCACAGGAAAATATTTATAGTTAGAAAATAGGTTTGTATACGTGTATTATTGCGTACTCCCCAGATTTACAATGAGAAAATTTCTTAGTTTTTTTGGGGTTTATTTTCATTTCATGCTGTTTTCTTGATTGGGGTGTAATTTCCTAATTCGTTTTTGTAACGAAAATAGGCCCCAAATTTGGGGCGCACTTTCAGTTTCAATTTGGGGTGCATTTTCTTGGGGTCCAACTTCCGGCCGCCGAAAATAACACCGAAAAACACAAGAAACAAATAAGAAAGTTTCAGTCGGGTAAACCGACTAAGGTGTACCCTCACTTTGTGAGTAATGTAATATTGAATATTACTCGAATTATTCTGTCAATTTGTGTGGGAGGTACCAGAAGAGTTTATCTAATACACCTATTTTTCGCTGAACATTAGATACTTTAAATTCAGTGCACTGTGCCGAATTATAAGCATTTATGTGCAAAAAAGAGGAGTGGCGATAACGCCCATTTTTCACAGGGCTATAGACACTATGAAAACATTACACTGTACAAAATTTCAAGCATTTTTATACACTGGTTTTAATGTTATAAGCTGTTAACTTTTGGTGCAAAAAGGTACGTTTGTGTGGGAGGTACCAAAAAGGGCGTGGCAACAACGCCAATTTTTCCCTTGACTGTAGGCAATATAAAAGCATAATACTGTACACAATTTCAAGTTTTTTTATACACTGTTATTAATGTTATAAGCTGTTAACTTTTGGTACAGAACGGTGCATTTGTGTGGGAAGTACCAAAAGGGACGTGGCAACTTCGCCCATTTTTCTCTAATTGATAGCGACTAATAAGCTAATACTATGTGTGGAATTTCAGAAGATTCGAATAAGCAGTATAGAAGTTATTAAAGAATCAATTTTTTGCAACATTTTAACCCTTTGTGGGGGAGGTACTAGAAGGAGTGGACCAATATGGCCTATCTTCGAACTTAGCCGGAGATAGAAAAAAATATTACCACATACCAAATTTCGGTTACTCCTTTCGAGAGTTATCGTGCACACCAGCCTGCAGACAGACAGACAGACAGACAGACAGACAGACAGACAGACGGACGGACGGACATTGGTCATTCGACTTAAAATGACCCAAAACGGTTTTCCTCCGAACATACTTGGGGTCTTAGGTCACTCCTTCGATGTGTTACACTTTTTTCCGTAGCAAATGATATATACCCTCGTCACACTAAAGTGAGGGTATAAATATAATAGATGAGAACAGTAGGAACAACAAGTTAGATGCTATAAATGGGAGCTATATCTAAATATGAACCGATATCGCCCATTTTCTATCGCAAGTTACCTGCAGCTATAAGAAGTATCTATACCAAATTTCGCTTTTACTTGTTTTTTTTTAGAATGGATATACCACGATGCTCTTTGCTCCGTATAGTATCGAGGGGAATATATATACCACTCATCATTTGCTATGGATCAAAAATGTAGCATATTGGTGAAATGACCCAAGACTCCATATATGTCTTGGTTAAAAAATAAGATTATCTAGCCGTATATTTTTGTTGCCTAGGGCTATTGATGCTATACATCGGTAGTACTTTCCTAACTTATTTACATATGATAATTACTACGTAATTGTTTGTAAGTATAATATACTTGCTAAAATATTATGATAAAATAACAGGAGAATTAGGACTCCTGTTGCCTGCCTTCATAATGAGTACTGACAAAATGATAAATAAATCAAGTTTAAATTTCTTATTTTTTCCTGCTGATCTGTTTCGCGTAATGTCATTTTCCACGCTTCGTTTCTTGGCACTCATCCGGTCGTCCTTGTCTCCCATGATTCCCTCAACATATTTCTCTTTAGATATATTTATGTTTTTTTTTCTGATTTACCTGATTTTAATGATTTATTTGCCGTTTCTCCGCTGTGATAGCTCAAAGTCTGATTGTATTCGTTAGATTTTCATATTTTAATTGGTTTTGCCTTACACACACACAGATAATTACACAAGCAAAGCCACACACACACACAGCCACGTATACATACTTAGGCCCCGAGGGAAATATACTTACTTACAACATTTTGCCAAAAGAGAAATTATTCCTTTGATCTTCAAAATGTAATTTGTTGGTATATAGGTAAGTATGTATGTAAGTATGTGTGTGTGTGTGTGTATTTCTATCTGTAAGTGTGTGTGCATTATTTTATTTGAAGTTAATGTAAATGTTAGTTATACAAATAAAACTTGAATAATTTTTCCAAAAATATTCATATTACCTAAGAAAATATTTGCCTTGGCAAATATGTACGTACATTTACACACACACACACAGACAGAGAACTGAAGACTTAAAGTCTTAGTTATATAATATTATGGCTGAGAGAAGTTTTCCAAAAATAATTAGAATGATTATGAAATGAATGTATTTTCGTTTTTTTTTTTGTATTTTTCCCCTTTTGACTTAATAGTTGCATTGTAATTACAGAAATTCTCTAATTTCTCGGTTCAGCTAACGTGGGAACCTAATAAGTTACAATTCGTTACATTTATAATATATTAATTTTAAAAAGTTATAATTTTATTAAACGTATAAATTTACAAAATAATTTGGAACTTAAGAAATATTCTAGAATAATGATGAGGTGAGTACGGAGGCAATGAGTGGAACAACTTCAGTGTTTCCAAAAAAAACAAATATTATAAGGCAATTTTGCAAGAACGAGAGAAAGTGAATGCAATGTCCATTACGAAACTGTCATATCCACCTAAAATTTGAGCATATCCTTTGAGACCCAATATCCCCGCCACAAAGGCATATAAAGTCCAAATTTCAAGACTAAGCTTGAAAATACATCCTTAATAAAAATGGATATATGAGATAGAGAGAAAACTGACGGACAGGAGGAGGACAGATGGACTATTGCACATATAATAAAACAAAAATAGGCTTGAATTCCAAAACCGCCAGATTATCGGAATTTCGTGGTTTTAAAGACTTGTAAATTGATATAGAGATATTGGAGGTTAGTCATATATCGTTTACTCCATGTCAAACCGAACACCTTTTTTTGGGTCACCATTCCCGATTTCAAATAAAATTGGCATACCGATTCTCTGCTCAAAATAAAATATCTTATACTTGGAGAAAAAAATACAAAATTTTATTCCAGATATTATTAGCATCTGAAATCTGAGAAAATATTCTTAAAAAGTGTACGTTTCGAGTTCTCTCATTTTCTCATTTTAAAGGTCGTAAGTTGTTCTTTATATAGCATGGTTTAATTTGCATTTTACACACCAATGACACCAACTTAAAATTCGGTGAAAAATATAGCTATGTAGGCCCATATATTCTAAACCAGCGCTGAAAGTTTTAAGATGGTGTTCAGCCGCTTTATTTTCTAAAAAAATATTTATTAAAAAATTCCTGAGATGTGAATATTGCATTTGTTATAAAGGGTGGTTAAATTGTAAGGGCCGATGTTGAATGTGAACCACACCTAAACGTCAGGGTTTTCCGCATTTCATTTGACATTTCTCAATTTCAGACTAACTCAATTTGAACCATGGAAAGATACACAATCGAGCAACGTGTTAAAGTTTTTTAAGCCTTTTACGAAAATGGGCGTTCAAATCAAAATGCATTTCGTGAACTTCGTGACGTTGTTTTGATTAGCATAAACGACCAAATGTCTCCACAATCGGGAGAATTGTGCGTAAATATTAGCAAACCGGGTCTGTAGGAGATGTGGAAACACCTGTGCATGCTCGCCCAGTTCGTTTGGTGCGACTTATGGGCTGGCGACGTCATCGGGCAATACTTCTTCTAAATGAGGCCGGTCAGGCAGTTACTGTGAATGGTGTTCGCTATCGTGATATGATAACGAACTTTTTATGGCCCGAATTCGAAGATATGGATGTGGACAATATGTGGTTTCAACAGGACGGTGCCACTTGCCACACAGCTAACGAAACAATCACTCTTCTGCGCAACAAACTCAATGGCCGCGTTATCTCATGTCGTGGCGATGTCAATTGGCCGCCAAGATCATGTGATTTGACACCGTTGGACTTCTTTCTTTGGGGTTATTTGGAAGAAAAATTGCGATAATTCGGCACATTAACGGCATAGAACCACAATTATGCCTCGGCGTCATCGAAAAATTGGACCATCGGATGGAGGTGTGCCGCCGAGGTCGCGGCGGCCATTTGGCCGATATTTTGTTCCATACATAATTGAACCATACCAATATTATCATAATAAAAAGAAATGACAACAATTTCCTAAATAATTTGTGTTTTATTCGAAATCAACATCTGCCCTTAAAATTGAACCATTTATGTATTTATACAGATTAGAGCTTTTCTTTAAAACCATCGTAGATATATGCCAAAATTCGACAATATATGCATATATCGTTATATATCTTTCCTCTTAAAGTTTAATTTGCATACTGGACCTGGAAAACATCAAGATAGATTTTTGAAATATATATATATGAAGGTAGTCCTATCTTATCTGTGCAGATCCTGTTAATTTTAATCTGGTGTTTTCTTCCGAAATTGATTTTTATTGAAATGATTCTGTATATTTTGTGATTTCAATATTTTTCATAATTTATTAAGGAAAATCATTGGCATTTTTTATTAAATATTGTTTTAAAAAAGAACGAGGCTGAACACCATCTGGAAATTTGTAGGGTCAGTTTTGGACAAATGGGACTACATGACTATACATGACTTCTCTGAATTTTAAGTTGGTGCTATTGAACTGCAGAATGCAAAATAAAGTTGCATATGAAACTGATGCATTTAAAAACGTTAATTTAACCACCATTAACATATGTACTTGAAAGTACAAGCCACGACTTTACAAAAGAGCCTTTATTTGTAAAATTCCCCCCACGCGTTTGCATATTACATAGCTTCTGAAATACGGCTTTTCATATATTTTCCCCAAATTTTTCCGATTTCAGATGCTTATAACATATAAAAAAAAATTTTGTTTTTTTTCTCGACAACTACAACATGTTTTTTTTGTCCATAGGAAAACGCATATGCAAATTTTCAAGACAATCGTTCGGTTTGACATGGAGCGAACGATATGTACATAGGTGGATGTAATGACAATTCAATGAACGAACCGATTAAGATGGGAATGAACATATAAAACAAAAGTTTTTGGAATTTACATAAAGCGACAGTTCCTCAGTTATTTATTTACGGCCACATAATAGCATAACTATTCCTTAGTAGACGACTTGTTTGGCTATCTATTTCTTAGTATATTACCAGTAGGGTCATTTACCGCCTTGATAGGCGGTCAGTTTAGTTAAAGACCCGTTAGAGGACGACCAGATTACATTATCTACTCCTTAGTAGGCAACCAGTTTCATTATATCGCTACAGTAGAGTGAAAAGGCGCTAAGTTCACATTTTTCCGAAATGCATTTTGTTGAGGCGGAACCCAAGATAAGTTGAGAATGCATCGATTTAGAAACAAAAAGCCAAAAAATAATTGAGTTGAAACGTAAAGACGCTAAGTCCATTTTCCATATGTAAAAGCACACATGCTTCGGAAGTAATTTGTCTCTCCCGTAAAATTTGTGTTATTGGACTTAGCGCCTTAACACTCTAAGGTAGCGAATGCTTCGGAAGTATTTTGTCTCTCCTGTAAAATTTATATTATTGGACATAGCGCCTTTACACTCTAAGGTAGCGATATATTCCTTGGTAAGCTGCCAGTTGGGTAATCCATGGGTCAGAATATTTAATATCGACCTAAGTAGTTTACTTTTGGCTATAATGTCTAAAGCAGTTACAAATAGGTAAAATAAGATCTCGCTATAATGTTTTTTTTTTGAAAAAAATGTTATGGGTATTTTAATTTTTGAAAAAATTAAAAAAATGAGTTTTTGTCTTTTACGAAATTTGTAATTGTTCTCGAACGATGAAGAGGTGTTAGAGAATTTAAGTTTTATATTTGGGCCCCCTATGTCAAACAGGGCGGACCTAGAAGGGGCCTCAAAGTTGGCCACATCGGGTGAAAAAATGTTCAAGCGCGTGTAACTAGTGTTTCTCTTCCGATTTATAAAATTTCTTTTTGTTTTACACCTAAGAATTTTCTCGTATAGTTACCGAGATATCTGCTATTGAAAATTGAATTTTTCATTTTTTCCCTAACCGTGTGCTATTATTTTGTAAATATCACCGATTTCATCCGTATCAACATGCCTGGATGGGCAATACAATTTTCTATATGACTAAAAAAAAGTCGGTTCGATATACTCAATAGTACAAATAGTTAGGACCAAACGTTTTGAAATGATAGCGAGATTTTATTTTAGCTATTTGTAACTGCTTATAAACATTTTAGCCAAAAATAAACTACAGGTCGATATTAAATATTCTGACCCCCATCCCTTAGTGGAAGACTAGTTGGGACCAGTTTCCGAAGATGGTTTCAAATCGTACTTATGCTGTGTTTCGCATTTGATATAAAGGGTGATCTAAGTAGAGATACTTTTTTCAATAGCCTTTTTTTGACAGATCACGTGTGAGTCGTGTCATGCTGTCATGTTATTTTTGTTAAATATTGTTTGGCATTTCATCATGGAAAGACTTACGGCTGAACAACGTTTACAAATTATTCAGTTTTATTGTCAAAATAATCGTTCGCCAATTGCGCTAAGTCCATTTTTTTAAATCCAAAAGAACACTTTCCAGTCTATCCACGACCTTGACACCAATGAGCAATATTTTAGCTCTCGTTAAGAGCTATCTTTTTGCCATTGACCGGTTCCCAATCCGATGTACCGGAATCGTCGGTCCATATTTCTTCAAAAATGATGCCGGTGAGAACGTAACCGTCAATGGCGACCGTTGTAACCAACTTTTTCAAGAATAAAACATTGGTTGTCACAACCAAATATCAATCATATGGTACTATAATGAAAATTTAAAATTGGTTACCATAACTAACCGAGTGTCAATGAAAAAACAATCTTTATTCGATTGATACAACCATCGATTTAGTTGCAAGCATTTTCATTTGATCGTATCCATGTTATTATTGTTGTTTCAACTAATCTATCTATATATATTAAAATGAAACGGTCCATTTGTGTAATGGTATCACGTCAGAACGGCTGGACCGATTTGGCTCAATTTTTTTTTCAGTTCTTCGTATTTGCCTGGAGAAGGTTGTTACGAAAGAAAATTTTGGGAAAACCCTCCGGAAAAGTCGGAAAATTGGGAAAATCGAAAATTGCTATTTCTTGCGAGATTCCTACTGTTCCTATCTACTGCTCTCTTTTTCAATCCAAATTTTTTTATTAATTTTCTATTAAACAAAAAAGTTTTCTATTAAACATATGTACGAGTATGTGCTATTTTTCTTGGTGCAATTCATTCGAGTTTTGCGTATTGTTACACTGATTTCGCGTATCACATCGGCAAACGGTACAAGCATTACGATCAATTAAAATTCACGATATTTATCAATTCGAACATTTTTTCAGATAATAAGTTTGAGTATAAGAGGTAAGGTTATCTTATTGGATTGCGGGCATTGCAAAATCATAATTTCGGATGAATGCACGATGGCGCATAAACGAGCTCTGGCGGCAATTGACCGAACGATGAAGGATTTACGACGTGATTTGAGACAATTTGGTGAGTCTGATATTGCTCTCCGGAGATTTTCGTCAAACGCTTCCCGTCATCCCGAAATCTACTGCCGATGAAATTAATGCATGCCTGAAATAGTGGTCTTTGTGGCTGCATGTCAAGAAGTTATGTCAAGAAGTTGAAATTGACCACGAACATGAGAGTCGCGTTGCAGAACGACTCATCGGCTCTTGAATTCTCGAAACAACTGTTGGCGCTTGGCAATGGCCAAATTACTATTGATGTTTCCACTGCATTGATATTGCTCCCGGCAAATTTTTGAAGAAGTTGAAATTGACCACGAACATGAGAGTCGCGTTGCAGAACGACTCATCGGCTCTTGAATTCTCGAAACAACTGTTGGCGCTTGGCAATGGCCAAATTACTATTGATGTTTCCACTGCATTGATATTGTTCCCGGCAAATTTTTGCGAGTTCACATCGTCGAACGAGGAACTCATCACCAAAGTGTTTCCAAATCTCGATTAGATTAGTGAATGGGCAATATTAGCAGCGAAGAATAAGGACGTCGATAGCATGAATTTTATTATTCAAAGTAAAATCTAACTCGCTTTATGTGCCAGGAGCTCCGCCGCATAATTTACAGCTGAAGGTGTAATCGATCATAATCATGTTGCGGAATCTGAATCATCCGAAATTGTGCATAGTTCGCGGTTGTCCATTATGAAACTGATGGACAATGTGATTCAGGCGACGATCATCAAGGGAAAATTCAAAGGAGAGGAAGTCCTTATCCCACGAATTCCGATTATTCCAACTGATCTTTCATTCCAATTCAAGCGGATTCAGTTCCCTGTACGATTGGCTTTTGCGATGACAATCAATAAATCTCAAAACCAATCGTAGGAAGTCTGTGGAATTAATCTCGAATTTCCCTGTTTTTCGCACGGTCATCTGTACGTTGCCTGTCTTTTGTCTTCGTTGTTTGTTGTTTATCATCTGATTCGATTTATCTCTACTGATTTCGATTCCTTTTAAACAAATCGCATTAAAATTTTAACTATCTGTGTTTTATTATCACTCTGGAGTTTATCTGAAGGCGTTAAATTGGGGCGAGGCGAAGTTCGCCGGGTCCGCTAGTTATATATAAATACAACCGACAGACGGTGTAGGCAATATACTTTTTATTGCTAGTACTATTTTTTTATTGTTACAATCGAATTCCAACCAATTATTTTCCTGGGTGCACACATCGCATCAATCAATGGATTTATTGAGAGAACACTTCGGTGAGCAGATAATTTCACGTTTTGGGCCGGTCGATTGGCCACCAAGATCGTGTGATATCACACCGTTAGACTTTTTCCTGTGGGGATATGTAAAGTCTAAAGTTTATGCGGACAAACCCGCTTCGATTCAGGCCTTGGAGCAAAACATCACGCGTGTCATTCGCCAGTTACCAGTCGAAATGCTCGAACGAGTCATCGAAAATTGGACTCAATGGATGGACCATCTGAGACGTAGCCGCGGCCAACATTTGATAGACATAATCTTCAAAAAATATTCTTTCAAGTGATAATAAACATTCCCCATTCAATTTGAATTTTCTGTGTTTTTTGCATTAAAAAGTAGAGAACCTCGAAATGGATCACCCTATATATTCGCAAAATATTTCGTTTCTGCGATCGCGACATTAGGGTTTAAATAACCTTCAAGAATCGGGGTTTCCCTTAATAAAACTGTCAAATTTTATTACTTTTAGGAATTGACCGCTGGACATTAAAACCTGGGCCATTATTAATATGGCGACGTGATTTCCTTTTAAAATTGCAACATAAAGTCCCTTTTTTCAATTTTAGATCAATTTTTAATGAATTTTTTTAAAAAATCGGATATAACTTGTAAAATTTTGGTCCGATTTTCTCTTTTCTTGGCTTATTATAGTACTGCTGATCTCTAGATTTAACTTTTATAAAAAATTAACCCTTTCAAGGCCGTAAACTTTTCATTTGGTTGTTGGTCCCAAATGGTTTAAAGCGAATTTATTGCCATACAAATTATCCTACACTTATTATTTCTACCTGAAAAGCTGAAATTATCACATAAATAGTCATTTTGTAAATTTTATTCGAAATATGTGTCCTAATCCAAAAAAATTGTTATATTTTTCTATTACGAATTTTTATTTTCACTTGAATTTAAATAAACAATTTTATAGAAAAATTTACAAAATCCTAAAAATTTCAGATTTTGAGATTTAAATAATTAGTGTAGAACAATTTGTATGGCTATTAATTCGCTTTAACCCATTTGGGACCAACAATCAAATAAAAAGTTTACGGCCATGAAAGGGTTTATTTTTTTTATAAAAGTTAAACAACAAGCAAATAAAAAGTTTACGGCCTTGAAAGGGTTAATTTTTTATATAAATTGAATCTAGAGATCAGTAGTTCTATAACGAGCCATGAAAAGAGAAAATCGGCCCAAATTGTAAAAGTTAATTCCGAATAATACACATGTTTCTTCCGATTTAGCTCTTTAGGCCTATAGAAACTGTATTTTACATTCAATTGTTTTGAAACTTAGCATGGTAGAGTTTCTTGATCCATGGACTAACATTGATGAATTTGAAGAAAATGGGTTAAGATTTAGATATAGCTTTCATATATATGTTTCGCTCGATTTGTCTCTTTAGCCCTATAGAAGCAGTAGTTTACAGAAAATTGTTTTGAAATTCAGCACGGTAGAGTTTCTTGATCTATGAACCAACATTGCTGAATTTGAAATCGGTTCAGATTAAGATATAGCTCCCATATATATGTTTCGTCCAATTTGGTCCTTTAGTCCCTAAAAGCTGTAGATTACAGCCAGTCGTTTGAAAATTCGGACGGTGGAGTTTTCTGACCTATGAACCAACATAGCTGAATTTGAAGAAAATCGGTTCAGATTTAGCTATAGCCCCAATATATATGTTTCGTCCGATGTTGCTTCAGAGGCAGAGACGTACCAAATGTAAATTGTGAAAAAAATTTTAGTTAAAGTATACATTGGATATTTCTGTGTTATCCAATCTTAATAGAGTTGTGTGGGGTATAATATAGACAGCACCGCCCGACTTTTGCTTTTCCTTACTGGTTTCGATTCTTTTTCGGTTAGTGCTTAGGGAAATTACAAAGCAAAATCTAGTGAATTATGAAACCTGTTGATATTTCATAAATATGTTGAAAAGAGACTCATAGTATCTTTTCGCGAGGAATGTTTTTCTCAAAGACACAAACTAAAATGGTCGACGATTTATATGACATTTGACATAGTTACATTTTATTATAATTTTTGAGGAGAAAGAGGGTGAGAAGCCTGGACGACTCTTTTGAGAGAAATATTTCTCCAAAGGATCCCTTTATTTCGGTCTTTGGACTGAAGTGTGTTTTTCCAAAGTCTTGCACTTCAAAATCACCACCGAGATAACTAACCTCTCTTATTTTCCAATTACGTTGAGGTTGAATATCGCGAAAACAAGAGCTAAACTGTAAAAATATGTACAGGGTTTTCCAACAAGAGGTTTTTTTTTTGAATCACCCCGTATTTCGGTAGCTGTCACTTTTGAAGCTTTTATTCTTTGACATTTGACAAGTAGAATTACTAAATTACTAAAAATGGAACGATACACGATTCAACAACGCATTAAAATTATTAAAATCGAAAATCATCTTGACTGATGAGGCCCATTTCCACCTCGGTGCCTACGTCAACAAGCAAAATTGTCGCATCCGGGGCTCGGAAAACCCAAGAGTTATTGTTGAGAAGAGTTATTGTGCTCAACGTGTGACTGTTTGGTCCGGCGGGGTCATTGGACCTTACTTTATCGAAAATGAGGTTGGATCAACAGTTACGGTGAATGGATTGCGCTATCGAGAGATGATTAATGATTTTTTATGGTCGGAGTTGGATGGTATTGATCTGGACAACGTTTACTTTTAACAAGTCGGCGCTACGTGTCACACAAGCAACGAAACCATTGCTCTGTTACGGGAAAAGTTTCCGGACCGTGTTATCTCTTGAAGAGGTGATCACAATTGGCCACCGAGATCTTGTGATTTAACACCTTGCGACTTCTTCCTTTGGAGCCACGTAAAAGGTAAGGCCTACGCCAACAGCCCAGCGTCGATTCAAGACCTCAAAGATAGAATTCGTGAGGCTATCGAGGACGTAGGGCAGCCACTTTGCGATTTGGTTATGGAAAATTTCATGAAAAGGATATGGTCCTGTAAGTGTGGTCGTGGTGGCCATTTGGCTGATGTTGGTTTGCATTATTAACGGCATACCTTCCACTTTATTATGAAATAAACATCCGATCATTTATCTCAAAAAATGGCATTTTTCTTTGAATACCCAAATAACACCTCTTGTTGGAAAACCTTTCAAAGTATCCATTTCGAGTTATTTGACTATATTGGAACTAAATTAATCTTTTCCTACGGAACTAAACTTATCTTAAATATCTGATATACAAGTATATCGCATTTTTAAGATGTGTTCTCATGTATCGTACACATTAGTAACACCGTAAAAAGCCCCTACGACTGCCTTACAGGTACGTAGTTATACCCTACACCACACTGTGGTACAGGGTATTATGAATTTGCGCATTTGTTTGTAACACCCAAAAAGACAAAATATAGGCCCATAGTTTATTACACCGATCGACATAGAATCACTTTTTGAGTCGATTCTTGTGATCAAAGTACAGGTCGCAATTATGGTCCGACCTCAACGAAACTTTGTATATATCTTTAGGATATTTGTATATATCTTTAGAAGGAGTAAAGATCTTCACAAGACAGTTCGTGAATCTTTAACAATTCAATTATGTGACAAACAAATCCTTGAAAACAGACTGAGTTCAATACTTTATTTTCAATAGTATTATAGCGTTCGTATATGAAATGGTAAACACATTAAACAAAACCAATTAACGAATTTATATACATATGTATATGTTCTTAAATATATAAAAAACACAGACACGCCAAAAAAAGAACTAGTCAATGGCGGCGAGAAAAAGGTAATAACCACAATGTGAAAACCAAACCCAAACCACAATGTGGACTGAAAAAATTCAATATACAATACTCCAATGACGGCAACTGAGCCGTGGACTGGAACAGATCTGAGGGAGGGGGTCAGCACCAGAACTTCAGAGAAGTATAAACATTTTTCGGCGCCTTTACGACTATAAACAATAACAATAATTTTTCCTTTTACTGTTCACATATAGAAACAAAAATATATATTGGGAGTTCTGTTCGGTTTGTTGCTGTTGTAGCTATTGTTATTATTGTTGCGCCACAACATATAAACAAAATTAAAATAAGAATGAAAATGAAAATGCGCCATATAAAACTTAACGCGGAAACGGAAATCCCCACAGGACGAAAGGACACAAACCAAAGGTAGAGTTACAGTTCTACACATACATATGACAAGGAAATATTGTATGTAGCTGAGTTAGTGTTAATATCAGTGGTGTATAGCAACAACAACAGCAACAGAAAAAATACTCATATACAACATCTATTTTATGAGGACTAATTGCGACCACAGTGTAAAATTATAAAATTACTTTTTGTGGTCGTGGTCATATATGAGAACACATAGCGAGATAGAATGGGAGAGTCATATACATACATGAGCAAATATTCAATATACCTTGGTTAATGAAGACATTAAGATGGGTATTTAGATTTCGAAAGTGTCAAATAAAGATTTTACGAATATTCATAAAAGCCTCATAATTGATTTAATAACAATATTTGCAAGAAACCAACATAACCCACTATATTTATTTTTTAGATTTTAAAAGTGTCACAAAAAGATTTTACGAATATTTTATAGGGACCTGAATAATAATAACAAAAGGATCAAATGTAACCCACTTTAATATCCCACTTTCGAGTACGTCGTATTCATATAATTTCATATATACTCAAGTTTTCTTCTTTTTCTCCACGGTATGTAATAAAAATTGTTAATTTATGAGTTTGCCATATATGTTCTAATGAATTTTTACCCTAGCTAAAGCAAATATTTGTTGCTCTAACACTCTATATGCTCTAGTAAAACCATAAGCAACAGCCATAGAATATATATAGGATATGAGTTAAAGTTTTACAAAACAAGAAAGAAAGAAAAAAACAAAAACCTCATTTTAGCAAAAAAAAAAAAAAAATAGAAAAAAGAAATTCGCTAATAAAACTTTGTTATTGCGGTTTTTGTTAAATCAAATGCACACAAAATAGAAACATTTTCAAAAGACTCATATTTTATTTTTGTTTTTCCTGCTAATGCATGGATAATAGCCCTGATTTGCTGGTTAAAGTTTTAATAATGTAAAAACTGTTTGTTTTTTCTATTAGCCAAACCGATGATGCAAACTTTCTCGAAATTCCTTTTTGTAATATATTTAAAAACATTTTTTAAATTTTTTTAATATTTAATGGCATTAGAAGAAATGAGAAGACAGAAAGATTTGTGGTTAAATTATTTATGCTATACTTAAATTGACTGGATTTAGGTTTGTGTTTTATAATTTACTAATACTGTCAGTATGAATATTTGTTTTTTAGGTAATAAAAAAATCTAAAAACTTTTTTGTTTTGTAAATTGTCTAAAGTTTTTACATTTTTCAAAAATTAATGACTATAGGATATGTATTACAGAGACATCGAGATTTGTGCTTTAACTTTGTTATTAACATGTAATATTGACTTTGTTTTAGTTTTTTTTTTATTGAAATAATATAAATCACATTCGACACTTACCCGAAAGAATATTATCTGAAAAATATAATAAAGGAAATAATTAGTTATATGGATATGTATTAATAATTAGGCAAATGGATAGATATGAGCAAACATTTTAATAAAGCAGTTTTACTATGTATAATTATGCAGATCAATGGAAAGACCTACATACGTGGTCTGTTAAAAAACTACGTGTTTTTATACCCTCCACCATAGGATGGAGGGTATATTCATTTTGTCACTCCGTTTGTAACACCTCTAAATATTGATCCGATACCCCATCACTACGACGCACAGTGGAATATTTTCACACAAGACGCGGCAAAAATTAGAAGGAATTGAGAAAGGGCTTTGAAATTTTGTACATATCATTCATTTCGCCTAATTAGCTAAAAACCAATTTTTAGCTTAAATCCGCCCACAACCACGCCTACTTCCCACATAACCTAAAATTAAAAATCTTAGTATTTTTCAAAATTTAGCATTTATATTATTACAAATTGCTAGTAGAGAATGTATTTAAGTCCTCAATTATAAAAAAATTGCAAGTGCCACGCCCAACGCCCACATATAAAATTTCAATTTTATACGATGTTGAAAATTACAGGAAATTTTTTTATAAAACGCTTCGTATCTTTTGATCGATGTAAATCAGTACGTAGAACAAAGTAAATAACTAAAGCGTATTACATTAGCTCAATTTTTGCAAAAAAATCACGATGAAATAGTTTACAGTTTTTTGTTAATTAATCAATCATTCCAACTATCCAGAAAAAATCATCATTGATTTAGCAATGTGTTCATTAATAATACGTCATTTTTAAAGCATACTTTTAGGAATATGTGGAAAGACACACAAACAATGAGGCATGTATATATAGTAGATTGGCACACAAATGTTCGCTTATATGAATATTTAGCTTGTTCATGTCGGTTGCCCGTTTAATTCGGTCTGTAATCGTTGATTTAAACTATGATAATCTCTCGGCTCAAGACCACCTTGCTTCTATACAGTGATAGAAAGCAAGTATTTTTACATGGCAAAATGTATTGCAAGTATTTCATTGCGTGCCCACAATTAAATACATTAATATGTTTAAAAATTTTGCAATTTGAAGGTAATTGTTTCATACCTTTCAGGGTATTTTTAATAAATTGGAAATAACTTCTATAGTTTTGGACCGATTTGCTCATTCCAAGGTTTGTAAAACTGCTAATCGGAACCAAATTTGCAATTTAAGCACCCTATTAAATTTTGTTATGATCAAATGGAAAATAAGAGTTGGTTTTGCTTATACGCCAAACCGAAAGGAACATACATATGAGGGCTATATCTAAATTTGAATCGATTTTATTCAAACCAGTCTATATTTCTATAAGGAAAAACAATCGTGCAAAATTTCATAATTTTCGGATATAATCTATGGCTTCTATAGGGCCGAAATGCCCACTGGGGCATATATGTATAAACATATATTACATTGGAGCTACGTCTAAATCCGAACCGATTTTTACAATTTGCAGGACTGTTCTTCCAAATATTATGTCACACATAAATATAGGGTGGTCCATTTCGAGGTTCCCTACTTTTTTAAAGAAAAAAACACAGAAAATTCAAATTGAATGGGGAATGTTTATTATCATTTGAAAAGACATTCTTTGGCATTTATTTTTTGAAGATTATGTCTATCAAATGTTGGCCGCGGCTACGTCTCAGATGGTCCATCCGTTGAGTCCAATTTTTGATGACTCGTTCGAGCAGTTCGACTGGTCACTGGCGAAGACACGCGTAAACGTTGTTCAGGCGTAAGTCTTTCCATGATGAAATTCCAAACAATACTTAACAAAAATAACATGACACGACTCGTGATCTGTCAAAAAAACGGCTATTGAATAAAGTATATATACTTGGATTACCCTATATATGCTACATTTCAGAAAGTGAGGCGGCCAAATATAGCATCCGCAGTCGAAAAAATGCAATCGTATGAAACTTATATCGATACCTCAATTCTAAACAATGCTAATTGCAAAAAGGTTGTTTTTCAGGAGAGGCGATCAAAGTTTGATGAATTTGTGTGGAAATACTTTATAATGCAAATCGAATGACCTGTACTGTTTTGTGAATTACTGTTCAGCGAAAATAAGTGTATTTGTTAAACCCCTTCTGGTACCTCCCACACAAATTCACAGAATAATTCTTGTAATATTCAATATTTCATTACTTACCTTGGTCGGTTTACCCGACTGAAACTTTTTTGTTATATTTACAGTCAATTTATCAGTTGCCCCTTAAGGTGTGCTTTGGTAATGTTGTTCAATACGTAGCAACATGGACTAAAAATAACGAATTTTGGGTTGTTTTTTGCCGAGTAGGTTTTACCATTTCGTTAAATAACTCAACATAGGCAGGTATAGGCAGAATTTTCTTTTTGCAATGGTTAACTAAGTCCCTAGTTTATCATTTTTTGTTAATGACAAGACCTCGGTCGGCCTCGGAAGTATAGTTTTATCCTGGAGAAAATGAAACACCCTGATTTTTGGCAACTTGCAAGTAAACCACAGATTAAATAGGAAAATTACAACACAATTATATTTTTTTAATGCCAAAAATCACTTCAAAAGGTTCTGTATAGTATGACTTAAAAGAAGTTCCAATGCATTTCATAGTTTAGGAGATATGGGCTTACCAAATACCCCCTTAAATGATAAACTTTGTAACCATTGTACCATTTCTGAATTTCAAATGGTTGTACCGCGATATTTCGCCAAGATATCAGCAAAACCTTTAAAGATTTAGTTAATTGGAATGTCCTTTACAGATTGGAGTCAAAAATGTTGAGATTAAGCCTCATGAAAATTGGGAGTTTTTGCCGCTCATAATACACTGTGCGACGTAGTGATACTGTTCTATGAACCGTACGTTATCGTAGTGATACCGTTCGTCGTGTTCTTAGAACGGTACGTTATCGTAGCGGTACCGCTCGCGAACAGTAACACTAAAAAAATTTTTAGTGTATTCTGTTCTCTTGTAAGGGTTGCGATACTGTTAGGTTCGCGACGAAGGAACGGTACAGAACGCTAAGGAACCGTTCCTTAGTGTTTTTTTCTGAACTCTGATATATAATCCAGCTGGACATCTATTACGAAGTAGATAACTCAACCTGTCGTCTAATTAGGAGTAGATAACCCAACTGGCGGCCTTCTAAGGAAAAGATAACCCAACTGGCCTTCCAACAAAGGAGTGGATAACTCGACTAGTCCTCTACTAGGGAGTAGATAACCCATCTTGTCGTCTATTAAGGAATAGGTAACTCGACTTTTACTCTACTGGTAAGTAGATAACCCAACTGTTAGTTTTTATGAAATATTTAACTCACCTGGCTGCTCACTATGAAGTAGATAATCCAGCTGGAGTAGCAGCAAGGAGTAGATAACCTAACGATTCGTCTTCTTAGGAGTAGATAACCCAAAGTGTCGTCTACTTAGAGTAGATAACCCAACTGGCGGCCTACTAAGGAGTATATAACCCGACTAGTCATCTACTAGGGAGTGGATAACCCAACTGGTCGTCAATAAATTAAGGAGTATATAACCCAACGTGTCGACCTCTTAGGAGTAGATAACCTAACTGGCGGCCTTCTAAGGAATAGATAACCCAACTGACCGTCCACTAAGTAATAAATAGCCCATATGGTCGCCTTTTAAGAAGTAGATAACCCGACTAGTCCTCTACTAGCGAGTAGATAACTCAACTGGTCATCTATGAAAGAGCAGATAACCCGACTATTCTTCTACTAGTGAATATATAACACAACTGGCAGTCTATGAGAAATAGTTAATTCACCTGGCCGCACACTAAGAAATATATAATCCAGCTCTGGAATCTATTAAAAAGTAGCTAACCCAACGTGTCGTATACTTAGTAGATAACCTAACTGGCCATCCACTAAGGAGTAAATAACCCAAGTGCTCATTTACCAATGAATATATAACTCAACTGGGCATCTACTAAGGAGTATATAACTCAACTGGCCACCTACTAATGAGTAAATAACCTACCTTGTGATTCACTAAGGAATAGATAACCCACAGAACTGGTCTTCTACTACGGTTAGTTAATCTACTCTTAGTCGTCAACTAAGAGTAGATAACCCGACTAGTCATATACTATGTAGTAGATAACCCAACTGGTCATCAATTAAGGAATATATAACCCACCTGTCCGCCTAGTATGCAGTAGATACCATAGCAGGACACCTTTTCAGGAATAGATAACCCAACTTGCGTCGTACTTAGAAGAACAATACCCAACTGGCGACCTACTAAGGAATATATAAGTATACCTATGAATATATAACTCAACTGGCAGCCTACTACGGAGTAGATTACCCAACTGTTCATCTTCTTAGGAATAGATAATCCAACATGTCGTATACTACGATGTTGCTATTTATATTTCGGTCCTGGCAATGCTGGTGTTGCCAGATGAAAAATGGAACTTCCTTTGGAAAGTTTGATATTTCTTAGCATAACTTCACTCAGACCGTTGAAAATTCAACTCCAAAACATGGTTTTTGAACGCTTCAACAGCTGCTTCAGGCGTCTAAAACGCTGACCAAGCAGTTTTTTCTTGATGTGAGTGAATAAGAAGAAGTCAGTGGGTGTCAAATCAATTCGACGTTTTGGCCGGTCAGAAAGGCGCTTGTTTGAGCCGATGTGTAAGAGCTCGCACTGTCATGGTGCACAAAGATTCGTCTTCTCTTGTTCGTTTTTCGAATTTCTCCGAAGACTTCAGGCAAACAAATTGTGGTGTACCACACAGAATTGACCGTCCTACGTTGCTCAAGCGGAACAGTCGCCATATGACCAGTTTTGCCGAAGAAACAGGCAACAATTTGCTTCGGAATGCTTCTTCCACGAACAACTTTCGTTGGATTTGGCTCGTCTTTACGGCCAGGTGTTCATGCAATATCGAATGTATGCTGGTGGAAGAAATTCCCAAGGATGCCTCTATCTCACGGTATGTCACATGACGACCTTGCATTATCAGTTCACGCACGGCATCATTGTTCTCTGGCACAACTGCCATTTTTGGACGACCTTCGTCTTTTAAAGCGTCGGCCACGATTGAATTCATTAAACCAGTTTTTCAAAGTGCTATAGGATGGTGCTTCATCGCCATACAAAGATTTAAGTTCATCGATGCAGTTTTGTCGTAATAATCCACGTCGAAAGTTGTGAAAAATTATCGCGCGAAAATGTTCACGAGTTAATTTCATTTGTTTGCCAAATTGATTTTTTCAAGTCACTGTAAACAACACAAATGATGGTCATACGTCAAAACGTTCTGAGTACATTTAAGCTAAAAAATGTCAAACTTTCCAATGGAAATGTCAGATGGCGCCAGGCAACACTTAGTTTAGACAATAAACAGTAGATTAACCAACTGGTATTTGAGTAAGCAGTAGATAATCCAACGGGTCCACTACTAAGAAATAGATAACCCAACTGGTCGCAAAATTGTCCATTTGTGTGGGAGATACCAAAAGGGGCGTGGACACTTCGCACATTTTTCTCGAGGTAATAGTGACTAATAGATAAGTAGTATAGAAGTTATTAAATAATCAATATTTCACCAAATTTTAAACCTTTGTGGGGGTGATACTAGAAGGAGTGGACCAACATGGGCCATCTTCGAACTTAGCCGGACATAGAAGAAAATTTTACCACATACCAAATTTGAAGTCAATCGGCTACTCCTTTCGAGAGTTATCGTGCGCACCAGCCAGCAGACAGACAGACGGACGGACATAGCTCATTCGACTTAAAATGGCCCAAAACGGATATCCGCCGAACATACTTAGGGTCTAAGGTCACTCCTTCGATGTGTTACACTTTTGGTTCGTAGCAAATGATATATACCCTCCTCTCTAAGGTGAGGGGATAAAAAGCGTACATTACGTCTGGAGAAAACATGTGAGGGCTTTTATAACATTTCATGCATTAAGTTCTGCTTGTGTACATTTTTAGATCTAATCCTTTTATATATTTAACCAATAAAGGATCATAATTAATACGTCTTCTGAACCCGTTCAAAGGCAGTTGTGTTGGTTATATTCTCCCTTATTTTATAGATTCTAATAAAACTTCTTCTTTAAACCATAAAATGTCTACCAGCCTTAGACCCATCCCGTCCTCTTTCCATGCCCTTTCGTCATTTATTGAGAAAACATTTATTTCACTAAATTATTATAAATGTCTGTGAGAAAGCTTTACAAGGAATAAAGAATGTTGGCTGTGGCGTTCAAAAAGTTCTTAAAAGTCCCCCGAGACGTAATCAATTACTTAATATAACCATCACTTCAGCTCCATCGACATAACAAACCATTATGACATCTACTACGGCAGATATCCTGTGAGCCAATAATAGAGAATGAGATAGAAAGAGTGAGTGGTGTGTGCGTGAGTTGGTCATAAAAATATTGCGGCATACAAAACAATAACAGTGATGGCGGCGACGAAGACGACAGCAGAGAACTATGAGGGGCTAAACCATTAAGTTTTTAATAATGCCATAAGGAAGACAACTACAAACGCTAACCATAATAAATATACCGCAGAGTTTCTTCATTGTTTTCACTTTATCAGATGAGGACGTTTTGCAGATGAGGACTCTAAACAACAGGATTGGCTATGAGAGGAAGGGAAGGAGGTTCGGCAGTTCGGTTTTGTTTGATATATTGTTGGTTGGTTAAATGTCTCAGTTTTCCGAGTGGCAAATGGCTGTTCCAAATGCTGGGGTATTAATATGATTGTACGTTTTAGCTAATATGAGTCCCCCGAGTATAACGTGCCAAAGCTTTTTGTGACACAGTAAGTGAAAAATGGCTTAACATGGTTGTGGAGTGCATGGCACGCCTCATTTTTAAATGCCACCGAACGCTGCGAGCTCTCTTCTGAGGCCTTAAATTACACCTAAATGTCTAGTAGTGCCATATAGTCCTTTTAGGAAATAGTTTGCTCGCTCCTACCACCCTGCACCGCCTTGAACCTTTTGTAACAAATAAACCAATAAAATATTAATGGGCTTCGAAAAACGGCGTTCTACGCCGTCTGCTGTGCCTTTTCTGCCATAAAGCATTTTTAACGGTGACGCGCTTTCCAATTGGCCTCCCTGCAGTTATAAAGCTCTTGGCAGTTTTTAGTCCCCATTTTTCCGGCTGCGTCCTGGCCAAGGCTACAAAATTTCCGGATATGGCCAACAACATGCCATCAGTAATAGCAGTCACAAAAGCAGCAACAGCGGCAACAGTGGCCACCACGACAGCCATGCCTGCAGTACCAAGTGTATTTGGTAAGAATCCTGCGACTGTGCAGAGAAAAAAACTTGTCAAAAAAGGATGCTTACTTAATGGAAAAAAACTCAGACAAATAACCAAACGAAGGAACAAGCGAACGAAAGGAAAAAGGGCAATTTCCGTGCTATAAAAACTTAAAAGCTTTGAAGGCAATTTAAATATCAAACACTGAGGCAAAAGACGAGGAACAAAACACCATCAACATTGCCAACCCACGAAGGACCAAGTCTGCAAGCAAAAACTTAATTTGTTCGGCCTTTTATCTTTAAACGTTAAGGAAATAGGCAAAACAAGAACAACGACAGCAACAGCAATAGAACCGATAAAAACAAGGATGATGAAGAACATGGAAACAAGTTATAGGCTTTTAAAAAGCTCTTCCTTTTTTAAATAAACAATTTTTTCTGAAAAAATCCATTTTTTAAAACTTTCAATCTCCTTTCGAAACTTTGGAATATATATAAATATTGACTGCAACTAAACCCTTATATAGATAGACCCACTAGCATCTCCAATAAAATCTGCATCCCTATATTTATTAATATTTGATAAACGTCGTCATCATCATCATCACCATAGTATAACCTAGCATAGGTTTAAAATAGAAACCTCTTTCTGTCGAATTTCGTACTGATCGGATATAAAATACAGTCTCTACAGCGCTTAGATGTTAAATCGGGGCTAACATATATATGGGGGCTATATCTAAATCGGAACCGATTTTCTCCGCATTTGGCAGTATTCCTTCATGTAATAAGAAACCTCCTTCTGCCGAATTTCATACTGATCGGGTATAAAATACAGTTTCTACAGCACTTTCATGTCAAATCGGGGGTAACATATATATTTGGGGGCTAAATCTAAATCTGAACCGATTTCCCCCTAATTTTGTATTGTCTCCAAGTGTATCACGAGACTAGTCTCGGTCAATTTTTATACAAATCGGTTCAAAAATGCCAAATCGGAGGTACACATATATGGGAGCTATATGTAAATCTGAACCGATTTTAACCAAATTCAATAGGGACCGATTTTAACCTTGGGCCTAAAGAAAGATATGTGCAAAGTTTCGTTGAGTTCAGACCATAATTGCGACCTGTACTTTGATTACAAGAATACATCTACAGACAGACGGACATAGTTAAATCGACTCAGAAAGTGATTACAAGTCGATCGGTATAATAAACAATGGGTCTATCTCTTCTCCTTTTGAGTGTAACAAACAAATGCACAAAGTCATAATACCCTGTACCTGTGGTGTTTTAAAAAGAACAAATGAAATATAAGAAAAATGTTATATAATTTAGGAAAAATAAAGAAAATGTGGCGTTAGGGTTCGGCCGGACCGAAATAAAGTAAAAACGGGGTCTTATGTACCCTTAACAATGGATAGCATTCCACAGTATAGCGAAAGTTGGAAATTATATAAATATGCAAACATGGGAGGGATTTTTACTAGTGAAAAAATTTGGTGAAAATAGTTATATTGAAGTTGTGGTTTTTACGGCGCCAAGGAGTCCACCTTCGTATAGAAAAAAGATGAATAAAACCCTGGCAAATTTCAGACTAATTGGTGTAGATTGGTGACTTCTATAGTATCAAATGGCAAAGTACGGTTGGGTCCTTTGTATGGTCGACCAATCATGACGATTTTTCGTGAAAGGTATTTAAGCATAATTAAATTCCAAAAGGCACACTTCCTGCATAATTGAAGTAGTTTGTTATTAACCAATTGTCTGTTAGGAATAGTATTTCTTTAGACGAAAACTATAAATAATCGTTGGAAATTTTCATCATCTATAGTCTCGAAAAAACTCGTCGGTAGAGCCATTCATTTGGGAACTATAAAAAATCGTTAACCAATGATGACCATTTTCGGTGGCGATGAATCCAGTCACAATTAATTACAAACGCCCAAATGTCAACCCTATGACTACGTATAATTAAGCCCAAATTATTAAATCTCAACCCAATCAGTAGAAATTTTTAGTTTCTATTAAGTTTCATTCAAAATTCAATCAAAACCTATGAAGTTTAATAGCAATTGTCTCGGTTTTTACTTATATGTATTGTCTAACGCTCGATTTCAAAAAACAAAAGCAAGTAAAAGCGTTAAGTTCGGCCATGTCGAATCTTATATACCCTACACCATGGATTGCATTCAAATTTGATTACTGGAAAAAATCTTTGTATATGGAGCAAATCATGAAACGATCCTTTTGTTTTCTTTAGCCAAACTCTTCACCTGAAAAATGTGGTATTTATTGTTTAAAATAGTTTTTTTGAGACCTACATCTACACGGGGACTACAACGACATAAAATTGTATTTGTATAAATTATATTGAGATGAATTCTTGACAAAATAGAACACAAACTGCATAGTTTCGGCTAAATTTCTTAGAAAATGTGGTGTTTATGGCTTAAATAAGCCATTTTTGGGAGCGACATCTTTAGGTGGACTATAATAAAGTAAGAAGTGATTTAAACAATTTTTACTGCGATGGATTCTTGTCTTAATTAAATACAAACTGCAAAGATTCAGTTAAAATGCTTCAAAAATATGGTATTTATGGTCTAAATACGTATATTCCGAAGCGACCTCTATAGGGTGACTATAACAAAATATGAACCGATTTGTAAAATTATTGCTATGATGAATTCTTGTCAAAATAGAATGCAAACTGCAAAATTGCTTTAAAAATGTGTAATCTGTGGCTCAAAACCCGTACCTTGGGGCGACCTTTATAGGGGAGCTATATCAAAACATTGACCGATATGGCCCTTATGCAACCGCAAACAATCTACAACTATAAGAAATATTTCTACCAAATTTAATCAACCTAGCTCTATTATTCGGGCTGTAGCGTGAGTACAACAGACGGACGGACGGATGGACAGACGGGCATGACTAAATCGTCTTAGAGTTTTACGACGATTTAGAATATATATACTTTATGGGGTCTCGGATCAATATTTAGAGGTGTTACAAAATGAATATACCCCCATCCAATGGTGGAGTGTATATAAATTAATCTATGTTAATGTTAGGAAAAGTGTTCACAAATGTCTTTAGAAAATATTTGAACAAATACAGGGTTTTACAATAAGAGTGATATGATTTCTTTGAAAAAAAAAACACACTTATTGTTATGGAAAATCAAAAGTTTTCTATTTAATGTGAAGTACAATCGATACAATTAAGTTCTAAATAAAACGTCATTCAAATGGCCTCCACGACTTCTTCTAAAGGAACTAATTCAATGAACCCAATTTTCGAGCACTTTTTCCAATAAATCAAATCGTATGTCATGAAGGCACGTTCAATATTGACTTATAAAGCTTGAAGAGAATCTGCTTTATTTCGAAAGACAAATGACTTCAAATAACCCCACAGGAATTAGTCTAATGGTGTCAAATCACAACTTCTTGGAGGCCACTCAATGTCACAATTTCTTGAAATAATCGAATCTTCAAAATTTTCTCGCAACAATTCAATTGTTTCATTTGCTGTGTGGCACGTAGCCACAATCGGCCAATGGCAAAAAGATAGCTCTTAACGAGAGCTAAAATATTGCTTATGGGTGTTAAGGTCGTAGGATGACTGGAAAGTGATTTTTTTTTTATTTAAAAAAAATTGACTTAGCTTCATTTTCAAATGTGAACGGAAAATTTATTTTTGCTCTAGCTCCTCAATGGTACTTCGGATCGGTAATCGGTTAATGGCAAAAATATAGCTCTTAACAAGAGCTAAAATATTGCTCATAAGTGTCACAGTCGGAGAAAGACTGGAAAGTGTTTTTTTTTTTGGATTCAAAAAATGAAGTTAGCGCAGAACGATTATTTTGATAATAAAACTGAATAATTTGTAAACGTTGTTCTTGCGTATATCTCTCCATGACAAATCATGACATATTACAAATGGCCGAAACGTCGCTTCAAAATCATATCATCCCTATTGGAAAACCCTTTACTTGTGAAGAACATTTCGTTCCCATATATATTTCTCAGGGTCTTTTCCTTACAAAAAATGAAATGGCCAAGTCCTGCCTATGGCGAGTCTGGGCATTGAGGGACTTGAGTTACTCATTGAGAGCTATTATTTGGTAGATACATCGTTCAGGCGGGCCCTAGCAAAATGACGGGGGGAACAGATTTGTAGGAAAACGAAAAAGATTACATAGCTGTTCACCTCATTTCACATTTCACATTCAAGTGGCCATGTCCAGGCTAGTGTAAGTCTGATCTTTGAAGGGTGTGAGCTCCTGAGGGCTATCATTTGGTGCATACATCGTTCCGAAGGTTCCTAGCAAAAACTGCAAGGAAAGACTCAAAGACTCAGCTAGATCAATTGAAAAACCTGTGCTTTATGTGATGGCAATATAAATACATAGACCGATATGTCCCATTTTCCCCATTGATGAAATTTAGGAATAGTTTTTTTTTCCTACTAATGAGTTTCTATAGGTTATTATAAAATTGTTGCATCCAATACTTTTACTGTAGAACTGACATGAAACATTGTCCGACATATTTTTTATTTTCTGTAATTTGTCTTTTGACTACACGAAAGTACACGTCCTTAAGTGTAGTTTAGTGTAAAACTCGTAACTTTTGGAAAATATTCAGTGCCTGAAAACGGTTTCGTATCTTGGAGTGTTTTGTTTGTCACAGCCGATACGGAAAACATACAAAACGTTAAATTTAATAAATTTAATTTGGATATGAACATATAATCTTTTGTGTACTTTAGGTCAAGGTTATATAGTATACAATAAATCAAAATGTTTCAGTATCATTACAATATTTACGATAGAATTTGCTTTCAGACGGACTAGCCATGTCCAATCGACTCAAAAAGTAATTCTAAGTTGATCGGTATATTAAACAGTGGGTCTGTCTCTTCTCCCTATATGCGTTACAAACAAATACTCAAAGTCATAATGGCCTGTATCATAGTGTAGTGTAGAGTATAAATATGAGAAGATTAATTAATTAATTGACGGTAGCTACGACAGTAACACCAGCTTCTTGGTTTACTTGACTTAATTATCTCTACAAATGAGTGGACATTTTTAAATTTTTTATGAAAGTTTTTATTGATGTTATTCACTGGCTTGATAAACCCATTATGAATAAAACAAACCAATTATGTATTTTCTGATTTATTTTTAAATTATTATTTCCCCGAAATTTTTATAAAATAACGCAAAAATCCATAAAACTAATTTTTTACAGCCCTTGGACAAAATGGCTGTTGCAAAGTGTAATCTAAACATAATTTTAAAAATACTAATTAATTACCAAGAACTATACATTTTCTTTGTTTTTGGAATGCATAAATACAGTTTTAACAAAAAAAATCTCTAATATAGCCCCACGTTTCCGAGAACCGTTTTAATTAAAATATTCTTTCTCTCGACAGGAAACGTCGTAACACAAGTTTCAATGTTAATATTTAACTTAAGTCTGTCTAACGAATATCCTTTGGCAGACACTTTCCATAATAAAATTATTCAAAAGCTGAAATGAAACCAAAAAAAGAAAGAAATTAACACCACCAAAACCACTGAAGAAAAACTCTTGCCCGGCCATGATTCATAGGGCATGAATCATTATATTTAGAATAAAGCTTAACCAACGAAAAAGGAAAGGAAGAAGCCAATAACAATGATACCTCCGGTTTGGAGATATACGAGTATATACTCTTATATATATACAGGACACACGTTGAAAACTATCAGCTTTGAATATAGTCTGTAGTACGACTGACGTCAATAGGCAAACATATCCTTAGACTCCAGTCTAGAGCAAAGGAACCAAGCCCTAAGCAAACTTACGACCACACAAAAGCAAAGTAAATAAAATGCTTGTGTTCGAGAGACATACAAAGGAGAGAACAGAGAGGGGACCAAAAGCGGTTGGCAAAAGGCGACTTTGTAGTGGTGTGGCAAAGCAGTTAAATAAATTTTACAAAATTTTTTACAGGACATCGAAGGACGATGGCGACGACGACGACAACACACTGTTGCTTTTTGGCATTGGCCAAATGAGACGTGGTTCTAAGGTGCCAGTTGAAATTGATTGCGGGGAGGGGGCTTCAAGGGGGATTGCAGGTCTACAGGCTGGGCTATTTTAATACTGAGATCACTAATATTAACACAAATACCGCCTTCAAAAGTGTCTGTAATTTGACCTAAAGCAAATGTAAATAAAAGCGTATGCGGTTGAGTGTTTGAAATGTTGCTGCACACAACCAAAGGACCTAAAGATGTGAAAGCAAAGGACAGGCGATGACGGTCTAGGAGTAGGGTTGTAGTTGAAGATGGATATGGTTTTGGTGGTGTTAGAGAAACAAAGTTAAATATTTTCTCTAACTTAATGAAACACACTGACCAAAAGAACCTCAACCTCTGTGAGGGAAGCCAGCGACAACGGTGCCCTCTCCACTACTAACTTACCTTTTTTCTAAAAGCTGTTACCATTAACATCCTGCGCAAGGACAAAGACACAAATGAAAGTCACAAAGTCTGCAAAAACTGAAACACACAAAATGCTGGTGCGGCTCCCACAAAACTAAACATTTGTGTGACTTTGTGAGTCCGTCCAGCCAGAAATGCTTTGCTGAACACAAAACCAGCAGCTTGAGATCCCTATACCCGTATTCAAAGAGTGGAAAAGGGTGTTTGAATTTAACAAACAGAAGCTCGGGGAAAAAGGATACCCTTCCTTCCACCCACACACCAAACACGTGCAATCCCTGTTTTCTGCTTCTCCTCGTCGACTGTTTATAATATTAAAACTCACAAGCGGATTACACTTTTCTGTTAATTCTTTCATGCTTTTAAAAAAATGTATGTATATGAACAAGCGAAGTGAAAAATGGCAAAAATGCACAAAAAACACAACACTGTTGCTTTTGTGCATAGTTTTTTGCCGGTAATGTTTTAATTTACAAGACTATGTTTACCAAAGAGGTTTAATATTTAAACTCTGTACAACAGTAGAGAAAAAACTGAAAAAACCTTAAAAAAATGGCAACAGAATACAGAATATAACAGGGAAAAAAAGGCAGCATCAGCAAAAGTAAACTAAATCCAAAACACTATTACTGATGTACACATTTCTGCCTGAGTAACTTGGAATCCTTCGTCGTCCGCGAAACCTCGAAGTGAGTGAGAGAATAGTGCAGAAGTGAGTGGGCGAATAGTACAGGTTGGGTCTACACGGAGGGTGAGATAAAACCAATGTACTTTGTAAACCCTCCATCATAGGATAAGGGCTATACATATTTGGTCACTCGCTCGTATATTCTAGACCGTTGTAAGATACTAAGACAAATTAGTAATGTCCGTCCTTCTGTTGAAATTGCGCCACAATCTAAAGTGATTTAGTCAGATAACTGTAATTTGGTACAAATACTACTTATAGCTGCAGCTCATTTGTGATTCAAGTTGAGAAAGTAAAGCACCCTCCTTATTTCACAATTTTCAGCCATCGGAGTGAGATTTGGTAATATGTGTTTTAAGCAAACCCAGAACTATTCAGATGAACAAGTGTCGTCATGGACCCATATTTTGAGAGGCGGCACAAAAAAGGAGTTCAATACAAAATCAAGGAAATATATACGTATAATAAAATATTTAAAAAATTTTATGGGATTTGAAATTTTAAGTCAGCGAGGAAAGCCAGAAAGTCGGAAAATTTAAAATCGCCCAAAATTATGTTTAAATTGATATTACGTCTAAAATTGTTTATCTAGTCGAAATTCTTTCTGCCTAACGTCTTTTGAGAATACAAACCATTTTCGATATTTTCTGCCTCGGCAAATATCGGAAACCATCTATCCAAAGAAAATATTGCATACATAGCCGATCTTCAACATTTTACTATGGACAGGTTTGAAATTAGAAATTAAAAAAAACACACTTATTGTTAAGGGAATTCAAAAGCTTTTTTTATTTAATGTGAAGTACAATCGATTCTATTAAGTTCTAAATAAAACGTCATTCAAATGGTCTCCACGACTTCTTCTGTACGAACGAATTCGATGAACCCAATTTTAGAACACTTTTTCCACTAAATCAAGTCGTATGTCATGAATGGCACGTTCAATATTGACTTATAAAGCTTGAAGAGAGTCCGGTTTATTTCGAAAGACCAATGACTTCAAATAGCCGTACAAGAAATAGTCTAGATGTGTTAAATCACAACTGCTTGGAGGCCATTCAATATCACAATTTCTTGAAATAATCGAATCTCCAAACCATTCTCGCAACAATTCAATTGTTTCAGTTGCTGTGTGGCACGTAGCCACAATTGGTCACTGGCAAAAAGATAGCTCTTAACGAGAGCTAAAATATTGCTCATGGGTGTCAAGGTCGTAGGTCGACTGAAAAGAGTTTATTTTTTGGATTTAAAAAAAAATTGACTTAGCATCATTTTCAAATGTTAACGGAAAGTTTAGTTTTGCTCTAGCTCCTTAACGGTATGTCGGATTGGAAATCGTTAAATTGCAAAAAGATAGCTCTTAATGAGAGCTGAAATATTTCTCAATGTCAATGCCAATGTCGTATGTCGGCTGGAAAGCGTTTTTTTTTTATTTTATAGAATGGCAAAAATGGAAAATCACGAAAAGTTTCAATAGGAGAACGATTATTTTGATAATAAAATTGAATAATTTGTAAACGATGTTCTCTCCATGATGAAATTGTAAACACTACTAAATACAATGAAAAACAAATGACAGATCATGACATATTACAAATGGCCAAAACGTCACTTCAAAATCATACCATCCCTATTGGAAAACCCATTATTTAGTCGGGGTTTCAACTCACGAACTCTTTTACTTTCCAAATCGATGTACTCTCAACTGATCTTACAGACCGCTTCAAAAAATACATTTAGGCAACGAGTGGACTTAACGTCTTTTCAGTCATAGGTCGCGATATACTTATATGTAAAACGAAAAAATTGCCAGAAAGCAGGAAAAAACGCATAACTAATGCCCAATAAAATGTAATAATTACATTAATGTAAAGAATAATTTATGAAGTTTGTCAGAGAGAAGTTATATAGGGTGATCTAAGTAGAGATACTTATTCAATAGCCTTTTTTTGACAGATCACGTGTGAGTCGTGTCATGCTATTTTTGTTAAGTATTGTTTGGCATTTCATAATGAAACACCTGAACAACGTTTACAAATTATTCAGTTTTATTATCAAAATAATCGTTCGCCAATTGCGGTAAGACCATTTTTTTTAAATAAAAAAAAAACACTTTCCAGTCGACCCACCGACCTTGACACCCATGAGCAATATTTTAGCTTTCGTTAAGAGCTATCTTTTTGCCATTGAATGATTCCCGATCCGACGTACCGGAATCATCGGTCCATATTTCTTCAAAAATGATGCCGTCAATGGCAACCGTTATCGTGCCATGATAACCAACTATTTGATGCCTGAAATTGAAGCTCGTGAGCTCGGCGACATTTGGTTTCAACAAGACGGCGCCACACTTCGGTGAGCAGATAATTTCACGTTTTGGGCCGGTCGATTGGCCACCAAGATCGTGTGATATCACACCGTTAGACTTTTTCCTTTGGGGATATGTAAAGTCTAAAGTTTATGCGGACAAACCGCTTCGATTCAGGCCTTGGAGCAAAACATCACGCGTGTCATTCGCCAGTTACCAGTCGAAATGCTCGAACGAGTCATCGAAAATTGGACTCAAGGGATGGACCATCTGAGACGTAGTCGCGGTCGACATTTGATAGACATAATCTTCAAAAAATAAATGCCAAAGAATGTTCTTTCAAATGACAATAAACATTACCCATTCAATTTGCATTATCTGTGATTTATTCTTTAAAAAAGTAGGGAACCTCGAAATGGATAACCCCTTATTATAAAGGGTGGTTAAATTGTAAGGGCCGATGTTGAATGTGAACCATACCTAAACGTCAAATTTTTTTCTGCATTACATTGACATTTCTCAATTTCAGACTAACTCAATTTGAACCATGGAAAGATACACAATCGAGCAACGCGTTAAAGTTTTTTAAGCCTTTTACGAAAATGGGCGTTCAAATCAAAATGCATTTCGTGATGTTTTTTTGATCAGCATAATCGGCCAAATGTGTCCACAATCGGGAGAATTGTGCGCAAATTTCAGCAATCCGGGTCTGTAGGAGATGTGAAAACGCCTGTGCATGCTCGGCATAATCGGGCCGTATTTTTTCCAAAATGAGGCCGGTCAGGCAGTTACTGTGAATGTTGTTCGCTATCGTGAGATGATAACGAACTTTTCATGGAATATTGGCCGCCAAGATCATGTGATTTGACACTGTTGGACTTTTTTCTTTGGGGTTATTTGAAAGAAAAGATGTACGTCGAAAAGCCAGCAACAATTCAAGAGCTAAAGGAAGGATTAACGGCATAGAACCTCAATTATGCGTCAGCGTCATCGAAAATTTGGACCATAGGATGGAGGTGTGCCGCCGAGGTCGCGGTCGCCATTTGGCCGATATTTTGTTCCATATATAATTGAACCATACCAATATTATCATAATACAAAGAAATGACAATAATTTCCTGAATAATTGTGTTTTATTCAAAATCCACATCGGCCCTTAAAATTTCACCACCCTGTAGAAAGCAGATGTGCATATACGAACTTTAGCTTGATATCTTCGTCTCCCCCACGACTAACTTCTCTTCAGTCATTTGCACTGCAAGCTAATTAAAATGTAAACATTTTCAGTTTAAAAAATATGGTAAAATAAAAAAGAAGCAAAATATACTCTCTATTCTTTGCACACACTACATCTAAACTAAATGATTTTAACAGACTTTTTTAGGTTTCATTTCAGACAGACCGTTCAACCGACCGACATTTAAACAGAGTGCTGGACGTGTTGATGAGAAAATCGTGTTTTTGGAAGAACAACAACTGTAATTTGAAGCATCAAATGGTTATTAATTAAAACAAAGAAGTTGTTTGTAAGGCATTTGCTTCTTTCTTTATTTTTGGCACAAAGGATAATTTAATTTCGTTTTGTTAGCGGCGAGCATTTCGTGTGTTAGCAAATTGTGTTATTTTCATATATTTTATTAAAAATTTTATTATTCTTTCTTTTGTAACAAAGGATACATAAGTCTATTTATTCCATGACACATGTTTGGTCATACTTCGTACTATAAGTCAAATCCTTTCATATATCCTTTTTGAGACATAATGCAGAAGTGAAAGATTTCCCTTTAAAATTAAATGTAAACATTTGCATTTCCTAAATGTGGAAAGAGAAACTATTTAACACAAAAACTCCGAGACTAGTGTTATGGTTGAATGTTTACAAAATAAATAGAAACTATAAATTTTAAACGCTTCATTTTTTACTGAAGTACACTGTCAATAAAATATGCTAAACTTGAGTACATAGTACACACATATTTCTACGGCACAATATATTCAAACTCACACCACCACCACAATAAAGCACCAGCAAATGAGGAATCCTGGCAAAGGACTTTCAAGGGAATTGAAAGTCTTAAGGATTGCTGTTGGTGACAACAAGGAGCTTAGACATAAACAAACAACATCAACTACTGCTACTACTACATTAAAAGAAGTTGTAAGTGTTTTGACAAATATATATGTATAATACGAGTAGGAAAAAAAGGTTTTTGTGTTTCTTCAGCTATTCGGGTACTGCTCTATGCTCGGGCTTACAATAACTTGGGAATGTTTTTGTAGTTTCTAACAACATTTTCTTACAAGTGCCTACACTATGTTATAAAGTCCCTGTCCCCAACCCTGTCTCGACAGACTCTACAGATGCTAGAAATTCTTGTTTTGCCTTCTACATATTTGGCCTTTTGTTTGTTATTTTAGGCAAAGCAAAGAAAAATCCTTAACAATTGTCAGGACAAACGTGCCAGTGCTGCTTCGCAGGGGAAAGGGCAACAAATGTTTCATTTTGTTGTTCGTAGAGTGTTGCTTCATTTGCTCAAATGTTTATTATTTTTGGTGCTTAATTTTGTTTTCATGTTTTTCTAAATTTCACTCACAGTTTTTCTGATTGTCTTGGCCAAACAATTTCAAGAAGTCGGGGTTTCATCTTTCAGGACAAAAGTGTGAAAAACAAATAGTGTCACATACAGACAAGGACGCCGTCCTCCCTACCCACTCAGACTTATAGAGATAAAAGAAAACAATCAGTAAATTTGCAAAATTTTAACACTTAGGTTTATTTTCTTTTTTGTTGTTGTTCTATATATGAAATTCTTCACTTTTTTTTGGGGTTCTCTATGGTGTAAGTGGTAATTACATAAGAAATTTAGACAATGTTTCTTGTATGTGAAAGAAAAGTAAACTATTTTTGGCTAAAAGCCAAAATATTTTAAGCAGTTTTTGTTTGATTCACAAACATTAGTAAAATTAAGTTTTCAATTGTCCACAAAGACAAATGAAAATTTATTATGTTTTCTAAGACATATATATGGGATGGGGCCAAAGGATTTGAGGAGCTTCGGGAAAATAAAAAGATTTTCAGATTCTTGAGAGCTGAATCCACTAGATTATGTTCGGGCACAAGTTTTAATGAAGAAAATTATAAGCAAAAATTAAGCGAAAAATGTAGAATGAAACAAAATAGTGAGGTTTTGTGGTACAATACCTCGGAAGCAACAACTAATAAGCGAATTTCAAATGCACTGTTTTAATTGAAGTCCTGTCAGGGAAGCTTTGAACAGGGAAGCGACAACCACTAAGATCGGTCTTTATCTATAAAGGAGTCGGCCACCTCTGAGATCGATCTTCTCTGACACTTTATATATATCGGATCCGACGACTTTTTTAGGTTTGTGCTACTCTATACTAGAGTCGAATGCCTCTCTGAGGTTGATCTTCCTCTATATTAGAGTCGATGAACTTTTTGAGGTAAGATTTCGTCGACGACCTCTAAAGTCGATTATCCTCTATACTAATGTCGACGACCTCTGAGGTCGATCTGCCAATGTCTCCTGTATCGTACTTATTTTGTACTAGAGTCGGCGACCTCTGAGGTACATGTTCCTCTATACTAAAGTCGACAACTTTTGAGGTCCATATTAGTATGTACTAGAGTCCTTTAGCTCAGAGGTCGTTTATTCTCTATACTATAGTCGACGAACTCTGAGGTCGATATTCCTTTACACTAGAGTCGTCGACGTCTTAGGTCGATCTTCCTCTATACTAAAGTCGACGATCGCTGAGATCATTCTTCATTTATACTAGAATTAATGATCTTTGCTCTCGGTCTTCTTTCATACTAGAGTCGACGACCCCTCCTGAAGCGGGTCTTTCTCCTTACATTATTAGAAGTCAGCTGAAATCAATCTTCCTCTATAATAAAGTCGACGATCCCTGAGGTCGATTTTCCATTACAATAGTGGTGACGTGCACTCTTTGGTCGATATTCCTCCATACTCGAGTCGAACACCGCTCTGAGGTCTATCTTCTTCTACACTACAGTCGAAGACCTCTGAGGTCTATCGACATTTCTGAGGTCTGTCGACCTTTCTGTGGTCTATCGACCTTTCTGAGGTCTGTCGACCTTTCTGATGTCTATCGACCTTTCTGAGGTCTATCGACCTTTCTGAGGTCTATCGACCTTTCTGAGGTCTATCGACCTTTCTGAGGTCTATCGACCTTTCTGAGGTCTATCGACCTTTCTGAGGTCTATCGACCTTTCTGAGGTCTATCGACCTTTCTGAGGTCTATCGACCTTTCTGAGGTCGGTCTTCATCTATATTAGCGTCGGCGACCTCTGCGGTCCATTTTTATCTGTACTAGAGCCGACGATCTCTGAGAGCCATCTTCCTCTGTACTAGAGTCGACGACCCTGAGATCAGTTACCTCTGTGCTATAGTCGACGACCTCCGAGGTCGGCCTTCCTCTATATTGGAGTCGACAACCTCTGAGCTCGATCTTCCTCCATACTGGAGGTCGTCTCTGCGATCATCTTCTATACTGGAGACGACGACCTTTCTCTATATTAGATTCGATGACCTCTTTGCGGTAGATCTACCTCTACACTAGAGCCGACGACCTCGAAGGTCCATCATCCTCTACACTAGAGCCGACGACCTCGAAGGTCCATCATCCTCTATACTAGAGTCGACGACCTTTCGAAGATCGGTCGTCTTCTATATTATACGACCTCTTTGAGGTCCATCTTCCTCTATACAGAGCGCATAATATCTGAGAGCCATCTTCCTCTCTACTAGAGTCGACAACCTTTCTGAGATCGGTCTTGCTCTATACTAGAGTTGACGACCTCTAAGGTCGATCCTCCCCAAACTAGAGTCGACAAAATCCAGGAGGTTTGTTTCCCCTATACTAGAGTCGACGGCCTCTGAGGTCAATCAACCTCTATACCGAAGTCAGAGATCTCTGAGGTTAATCTTTCTTTATATCAGAGTCGAGGACTTCTCTGAGTTAGATCTTAATCTTTCTCTATATCAGAGTCGAGGACCTCTCTGAGGTAGATCTTCCTCCATTATTCTACATACAAAAGTTAACGACTTCTGAAGTCGCTCATCTTCCAAAATAGAGTCGACGATCTACTATGTCGAAGTTACTAGAGTTGAATACATTTGAGGTCGCTCTTAATAGTCTATAGATCTTTCTCGACAACCTCTATGAGTTCGGTCGGAGACGTCGTCAGCCTTTCTCTTTACCAGAGTCGACAATGTCTCCAAAGTCGATTTTCCTCTATACTGGAGTCGGCGACCACTGAGGTGGGTCTTCCTTTATTCTAGAGTCGACGATCTCTGAGGTCGATTTTCCTCTACAGTAAAGTTGACGACATCTGAAATAGATCTCCAGCGTCGTCTCAGTCTGATCCTTCCATATCTAGAGTCGACAAGCTCTATTATGCCGCTTTTCCTCTATATTAGAGACGACAACCTCTGGGTCGATCATCCTCTGTACCAGAGACCTGAGATGTTCATATTTCTTTATAGTATAGTCGAGGAACTCTCTTCGGTTGATCTTCCTATATGTATATTAGAGTCGAGGGCCTCTCTAAGGTCGATCTTCCTCTATATTAGAGTCGAGGACCTCTCTGCGGTCGATCGTCCTCTACACTAGTCAACGACCTTTTAGGTCGACCTTCATGTAACTAGCGTCTACATCTGAGGTTGATATTCTTCTATGCTAGAGTGGCCGACGTCTTCTACTGTACCAGGTTCCCTTCTTAGATCAATAGTTCTCTGCACTAGATTCAATGACCACTCTGAGTTCGGTCTTCCTCTATACTAGATTCAACGAAGTCTCTGAATGGATCTTCCTCCATGCCAGAGTCGAAGTACTCTCTTGCGCCGCTCTTCTTCTATACTATAGTCGACGAAATCTATGAGGCCTTTATTCTAGAGTCGACAACCTCTTTGAGGTCGGTTTTCCTCTATACTAGAGTCGACGAAGTCTATTAGGTTGGTCTTCTTCTATACCAGAGTCAATGTCTCTCTGAGATCAATATTCCTCTACACTAGATTCAAGGACCTCTCTGAGCTTGGTGTTACTCTATACTAGATTCAACGAAGTCGTTTAGGTGGAACTTCCTCTGTACCAGAGTCGAAGAGTCGATGACGTTCGCGGTCGGTTTATCTCTATCATAGAACCGATGAAATCTCTGAGGAGGTATTCTCCTATACCAGAGTCGATGTCCTCGTTCGAACTTCATCAATATTTCTCTGAGGTCGATCTTTTTTTAGACTATGAGTTTGGTCTTTCTCCATACCATAGTCAGCGACCTTTGAGGTAGCTCATCCTGCAATGTAGAGTAGACGAACGCGGAAGTTGGTCTTCCTCTTTACTAGAGTCGAATAACTTTGATGTCGCTCATCCTCTACACTAGAGTCGAGGACCTATGAAATCGTTATTTGACATTTGATACATGTCTTTCTCGACGATGACGTCTTCGAAGACGGTCTTCCTCTATTCGATTCGATTCGATGACCCCTGAGGTTTGTCTTCCTCTATATTAAATTCGGCGGACTCTGAGGCCGTTTATCCTCTAGAGTATAAGAAGTCCAACCTCGAAGAGGTTGTCGACATAGATACCCTCTATATTAGAGTCGAGGACCTCTCTGAGGTCGATCTTCCTCTATATTAGAGTCGAGGGCTTCTGAAGTATATCTAGCTCTATTCTAGAGTCGACGAAATCTTAGGTCGATATTCCTCTATACTAGGGTCGACGGACTATACTTCAGTTAAAGTCCTCCCTGAGTTCGGTATCCACTACAATACAGTCGACGATCATTCTGAGGAAAGTCTTCCTCTACGACATCTGAGGTCGACCGTCGTCTACCTCGAAGGGGACGTCGACATCTGACGTTGATCTTTTTCTATACTAGAGTCGGCGACCTCTGAGGTCGATCTTTTTCTATACTAGAGTCGGCGACCTCTAAGGTCGAAATTTTTCTATACTAGAGTCGACGACCTCTGAACTCGATCTTCCCATGTATTTAACATCTAGGTCGGTTTTCCTTTATTATAGAGTCGACTTCTCTATACGTCCTCGAAGGTCGATCTTCTGATGACCTCTCTTAAGTCGGCCTTATTTATGTTAGATTCAACATCTGGTCTTCTTCGATACTGAAGTTGACCTCTGAAAATGTTCTTCCTCAACGCTAGACTCGAGATTTGAGGTCGCACTTCCTTAACTATAAAGTCAATCTCCATGAAGTCTTCCTCCAGGATAGTCAGAGACCTCTTCACTCAGCCTATCTGTAATAAGATGGACTTCAAAAGTCGATCTACTACAGAGAAGTAGATCTATGAGTTGGCTCTTACCTTATATTAGATCTGATCTCTGTTGTCGATTAAAATTTATAAAAGGGTCGATCTTTGAGTTCAGTATTTCCCCTATACCAGAATTGAACTTAGAGATTGATCTTGCTCCATATTGGGATCTACCTCTGATGTCGCTATTTCTCTCTTCAAGAGTCTACATCTGAGTCCCATCTTCTTCTACATTAGAGTTAATATTCAAGTCTGTATTTCTCTGTAACAAACTCAACCTCTGGGATTGGCCTTCCTCTATATTATGGTCGGCAAATATAATATATTATTTCAATCTTTATAATTTTCTTACATTATTAGAAATTTGTTACAGTTCTGTGCTTTTGTTAACTATTCAAAAGTATTTTCAAATATTTGATTTCTTTCTTTTTTGGAATATATCACCTCTTCAACAATTCGACTTGAAAAAGAAGTCTAATTAAATCTCATTTAAAAATGGAGTACACCTTTATTATCGTTCATCGTCCCGGGCCTTCGTTCATACTCGTACACTCACTCGTATATGCAAATCAAAAACTCATTTTACTTTACTGTTTAATAGGGATTTTAAATTGATTACCTCTGCCACGTTAAGTACTCAATCACTTTTTGCAAAAAAAAAAAAAACGAAAATCAATGAGTACAGGCGAAGGAACATAAGTGTGTGAGTGAGTGAGTTTGTAAGGATGTGAGTTATGTGCAAAAGTCCTTTAAAATGTCACAGACCTATAAAAATACTTGAAACTTAAACAGCTTGGCAAACAGGCACAACCATACATCTACCCACACAGGGAGAGAGAGAATCAACACCTATAATGCCAGGACAAAATGGTTGGTGGTGAGCCATCACCCAGTGCCGCAAACACTTGACGGGAGGGGGTAGAATGGAATCCAAATGGAAAGAAGAACTCGATATTCGTTGGCTCTTTTTTTTAAATACCCACGAAATGAATGTGCATTCAAATCAAGTCAAACGTTAAAACGATGACTTCTGCATACAAGATGTATTGGTAGTAATATTACACACCCAGGATTCAGGCTTCAATGGAGCACATTGCCTCCATACATCCATCCACCACCTATCAGACCTACTGTCACACAATGTGGAAAAGAAAAATGTGCTAGTGGTAAATGTAGTCGATGAACAACATGAATGAATGAAGGACACGATGACTGTGGAACTGGTAAAATGAAAATAAATAGTCCTTGCTACTATACCAAACCATTAACAAGAACTCTGAGGAAAAAATCGGAAAAAAATATTTAAAAAAAACCTATAAGAACCCATACAGAAAATCTCATACTTAAACATACAAAAGAGCAGGACGAACTTGCAAAAAAGGATATATCTGCATACAGGGCAGCACTTAAAAGCGGAACGTAATAAAAAAATCCAACTCGAACTCAAAGAATAACTTAAAAGTATATTAAAAAAGCACAGACTATGAACACTTAACAAATACGAAAAAACATTTGGAGAGAGAGAGAGCATAGTTACAGTAGCTAACAAAGAAGAGAGGGGATAGGGAACAAGGATAATGCCAGCAGTAGGAGTAGGACTTAAATAAATTCATGTTAGTCTTTTACGCAAACATTTTGGGGGGGGGGGGGCATTTTCGTTACTCCAACAAGAGGTGTTCATCCTTTAATATCCCTCTCTCGAACATACTCTCTTGCAGGACCAAACCAAAGTAAATGTTATCCTGGTATTTGGTTGGTACCGGGATCCTCTTCTTGTATGAGTGTGTGTATGTATGTGTGTTCTGTAAAATAGGCAAAAACATTTACATTTTCAGTTTTTTTCTGCCTCGCCATACATTCATTGGAGTGTTCTTTCGTTGGAGCAAATGTATGAATCTATGGGTGACAAATATGCATAGAATCTGTTCTTCTTTAGCGCCAGGATTTTTTTTTGGTTTTGCTGCTCTTTCTCTTTCGGTTCGTTTCGTTCTTCTAGCCTTAATGTTAAATATTTTTTTATGGGTTTTTAGCATGATTTCCTTCCCGAAGCCGTGCTATGTATGTAGGTACACTAAGTGAAGTACGATGCAATGCGGTGCGGTATATAGTTGAAAACCATTAAACGAATTAATGTTTACTTTACACTTAAAATAACAGTGCATTTTTCATTTCAATTCGAAGGAACGCCAAAAAAGGAAAGGGCAAAAGCAAAGGGCCATCCTGCAAGCAAAAAGGACTAAATCTACCTAGACTATGAAGGGGACGTGTTGCGGTAAAAAAGTCAAGCCGAGAATAAATGGTACGTAATGAAAAACTTAGCATATTGATAATTGAATGAAATAATAGAAAATTAAAGGCAGATTTGCGCAGAGACGACCGGATAAAGAGATGAAGATAAGCATTATTAAAGTAAGAGAAAATTTACATAAATAATTGAATGAAACAAAAGGAATAGGAAAACCTCAAAAAGGTATATGAGCTGCTGCAGAGTGTTTAGCTCTCGATTAATTAAAAAATTAATCTCACCAGAAAATATTACCAGTAATAGAGAGATTTTCGAAATTAAAGGCCAAAAAGGAGCTGAACACCGTAAAAAATTGACTACCTAAAGCTGTAAATTTTATCAAATTTAAGGTCCTTTTACCCAAAAAATGAGAATTTAAAATAATTGTTTTTACCATCAAGAGATAGGTATTAGATCTAGTTAGATGATAAGAATTATGGTATAATAGTCTGGCATATATATTATTGGTTATTAACAATAAAGTTGATTGTTGAGAGTGAAATATATGAAATAAATCCCAATGCAATAAGTCCCAACAAAAAAAGAAATAAATTCTAATTTTAAAAATGAAATAACTCCCAAATGGTCGGATGAAATAAGTCCTATTAGGATGAAAGTTATTTCATACTGAACTCAAAAAAGTCCAATAACTCACAACGAAATAAGGCCCAACAACGATGGATTAAACAACACTGCGATAAGAATTCGGCAGTGTTCATACATGTAATAAGAATCCTCTCTATGTTGAATTTCGTACTGATCGGATATAAAATACGGGTTTCTACAGCGCTTACATGTCAAATCGGCTGAAACATATACATGTGGGCTATGTCTAAATCTGAACCGATTTTCCCTGAATTTGGCAGCGTTCATACATAGAATAAGAAACCTCTCTCTGACGAAATGGTTAAAATTTTTGATTGAAACAAATGGTACATTAAAGTATAACTTTCAAAGTTTATTGTGTAAAATTTTGATAAAAAATATTAAAAATCTATGCGGAAGCGTCCTGAAAAAAAGTTGAATTGCGTTGCCCCTCATAACTCAATACCGGATTATCAGAAATTAAACAAATAAATTTATTTAGTTATATAATCGCTATGGCCAGATAACGCTGGGTTATTGGTTATTGTTAAACAAAAAAAAACAAATTTAAAAGACTCGAGAGCAGTACGTCGTAAATTATGTAAAGAAATAGTGTTAAAAATTGCAAATGGATCGTTCAGTAGTTTTTGACTTATGAGCGGCATCGTCTTTGAAAACGTGGAATGTGGGAAAAACGCTAAAATTTCTAATTTTATTGTAAAGGTACTAGGGATGTAACGAAAGTGACTTTAGTAAAAGCGAATGCGAATATTGAAATATATTTCTTGCGAATGCGAATAGTAAAATATGCATATTTGCGAATGCAAATAATAGTTTGACCCTTTAGTACCAACAAATTTAAGGAACTGAATTGATAATTTCCACACGGGGCAAAATCGATATATTTGGAACACAAATTTTTAAATGTTATATATTTCGTAGCAAATAAATTTTATTTGAAAATCAATAAAATATATTTGGAACGCATATATTAATATATTACAACATATTATATTTGCAAACTAAATTTCTCAAACAAAATATGTGTTTTATTACAAATAAAATTATTATTTAGGAATTTTTCCAAATATATTTTATTTAAAAAATATTTCCAAAACTTTTGCTGAGTTTTTCAAATTTCAGTTTCAATTTTTCTTGGGTTTCGAATTGTTCCTCCCAGTTATGATACCATATGCAGCATTACCTTCTGTTTTAAATCAATCATTTCAAATTTCTGAGTATTCCAAGCCATCATTAGTTGTCAATCCTCTAAGTACTTTATATTGATCCAAGATTATATGATTTTATTTATTATTTTTTTACGAACATTAAAAATTTCTAAAAATTTAACTTTGAATTACTGAAAAATTTTACACAATTTATGTATTTTATGAATACTTAAATGCAAATAAATATTTGTTTCACAATTAGCAGTCACATTGGGATGTAAACAAATATTTGTTTAGAACAACATCTTCCCAAATACACAATTTTTGTGTGTACCAAATATTACATGCTTAGAGTCTACCCTAAACATATATATGTTTCAAGCCGAATATGTTTGGGACAATATACTACAGAAGCGATTTTTTTTCAGCGTGCAGGATATTGAAGTATTAAGAATGTTTTCCATATTTTTAACTCCTGTTACCACAAGGACATACATATTTTTTCAACTGTTTTGAAGAGAAGAGGCAGATGTTAATATCCTTGGTATTAATATCTTCAAATTGTGTGAAGGGAATAAGGAGTTTTAACAAATTGAAGCGAATACTGAAATTTTTTTTCGAAAGCGAATGCGAAATCTGGTAATCCAAAGATGGTTTTTGCGAATGCGAATGTTAAAATTATGAGAAGAATTAGCGTTCGCATATGCGAACATAAAATTTTTGATACACACAAAAATTATATATTTGGGAGGATGTTGTTCTAAATAAATCTTTGTCCACATCCCAATATGTGTTTATTTATTTATTTATTTATATGAATTACAATACAAAGTAAATTTATATTCTAATTATAAGGTCCAGGGAAAGGCCGGGTTACAAAGACCATATGGCTAAATGTTTGCAGCGACAGACCAGAGCCTCTGGTGGGAATCGAACCCACAACCCCCAAACTCATAGGCGAGTACGCTACCAACTCACCTACTGGGGCGCCCAATATGTGTTTATTTTGGACTATTTTTTCCGAAACAAATACTTGGTTGCATTTAAGTATTCAGAAAATAAGTTGAGTTAAATTTTTCAGTAATTCAAAGTAAATTTTTTAGAAATTTTTCATGTCATAAGAATAATAAATAATAATAATTGAAATCGTATAATCTTGGATCGAAATCTATTACTTGGAGGATTGAAAACTAATGATGGCTTGGAATACTCAGAAATTTTAAATTATTAATTTGAAACAGAAGTTAATGCTGCATTTCGTATCATAAATGGGAGGTTGAATGCTAAACCTAAATTCGAAAAATTCAACAAAACTTTCGAAAATATTTTTTAAATAAAATATATTTGGAGAAATTCCTAAACAATAATTTTATTTGTTTCCAAACACATATTTTATTTGAGAAATTTAGTTTGCAAATATTATATGTTGTAACATATTAATATACGAGTTCCAAATATATTTTATTGATTTTCAAATAAAATTTATTTGCTCAGAAATATACAATATTTAAAAATTTGTGTTCCAAATATATTTTCTTTCGATTCAAACATATCAGAAAAGGCGATTTTGCCCCGTGTACGCTTAGATGGACATTTTTCGTTCAAATGGTATACGTATGATTAATATAAATGTCAAATAACTTACACGCCTTAGTGACAATTTATTTATAGTATTTATACGCTTAGATGGTAATATTCGTTAATTGTCTTAATATTCTGTCTTTTACACCACTTTTACAATGAACTTATTCTTACAAGTAATGAGCAATTTTTATACCCTCCACCATATGATGGGGGGTATATTCATTTTGTCACTCTGTTTGTAATACCGTTAAATATTAACCTGAGACCTCATAAAGTATATATATTCTTAATCGTCGTAAAATTCTAAGACGATTTAGCCATGTCCGCCCGTCCGTCTGTTGTAATCACGCTACAGTCCGTAATAATAGAGCTAGGTTAATCAAATTAGGTAGACATATTTCTTATAAAGGGTCCGCCAAATAACTTTTTTTTTAAAACATCGCGCAAAACATCGAGTGTAGCTTCGACTGTGTGGCACGTAGCGCCGTCCTGTTGAAACCAAATTTTGCCAATATCCTCCTCTTCAATTTTTGTGAACAAAAATTCAACATGGCTCGATAACGATCGCCATTGATTGTAACGGGCACTCCTTGCTCATTTTCGAAGAAAAATGGCCCAATTATGCCTCTGGACCAAAATCCGCTCCAAACAGTGACTCGTTTTGGGTGTATCGGCTTTTCAATGTATGCGTGCGGGGTTTCTGTGCCCCAAATGCGACAATTTTGCTTGTTTACATACCCGCCAAGATCAAAATGAGCTTCATGTGAAAAGATGATTTTTTTTGGCAAAATCGGCATCGGCAAAATCTGTAAGTCGATCGCTCCCAGCGTTGTTCAAGCGTATACACAACCATATTCGTTTAGCGGAAGGATAAAGCTATATATCTGTCAAATCAGACATGAGCTAAGTGTTACCATTCACGAAATAAGCACTAGTTGAAAAAAAAAGTTAAATGACGGACCCTGTAGTTGCAGGTTGGTTGGGATTGCAAATGGCCCATATCGGTCAATGTTTTGATATAGCTCCACTATAGAGGTCGCTCCAAAATACGGGTTTTGAGCCATAGATACCACATTTTTAAAGCAATTTATCAGAAACTATGCAGTTTGCATTCTATTTTGACAAGAATTCATCACAGCAAAAATTTTACAAATCGCTTCATATATTGTGATAGTCACCCTACAGATGTCGCTCCAAAATATATGTATTTAAGCCATAAATATAATATTTTCCAAGCATTTTACCTGAATCTTTGCAGTTTGTATTTAATTAAGACAAGAATTCAGCGCAGTAAAATTGTTTTAAATCAGTTCATATTTTGTTATAGTCCACCTATAGATGTCGCACCCAAAAATGCTTATTTAAGCCATAAACACCACATTTTCTAAGAAATTTAGCAGAAACTTTTCAGTTTGCATTCTATTTTGGCAAGAATTCATCTCAATAAAATTTATACAAATCAGTTTTTATATAGTTGTGGTCCCCGTGTACATCATCATGTTTCACCCGATTTGACATGTAAGCGCTGTAGAAACCGTATTTTATATCCGATCAGTACACAATTCGGCAGAGAGAGTCTTCTTATTACATGTATGAACACTGCCAAATTCTTATCGCAATGCCCATTTTCGCATTGTTAGAGAGGTGTAGGGTATTATATATAGTCTGCCCCGCCCGACTTTCTGTCTTTCCTTACTGGTTTTTTAATAATTTGCTTAAACCAAAACGGTCGTTTCATGATTTGCTCCATATTCAAAGATTTTTCCAGTAAACGAATTGAATGCTATCAATGGAGGAGGGTATATAAGATACGGCATGGTCGAACTTAACGCTTTTACTTGTTTGTTTTATAAGCTGATTTTTTCAAAATCTCTGTGCGCTATTAATTAAATTGTTTTAGTTATGAGCTTATATTTAATATCCTTTTTTATACGAGTAAAATACTTCAATGGAAATAAATCACAACAAAACCAGACCACAAAACTTCGACACCTAGACAAATAGATGTTATAATTTTTCAGAATTGTTTTTTGTTCATGTTCCCCACAAAAACGAACCAAATCTAACCATTTTTATGGTCTAACACCTTTATTTCATCTTTTTTAGCCATAATGTCAAAAAAATACAAAAAAAAAAACTCCCATAAAAATATAACAAATGACTGTTTCAGGACAAACTAAGCAAACTAACTTTTCGACTGAAGCATTAGACATTATGGGCCACGAACCCCTTTTTACACTAACACTACTACGGAGTTGTACCAGGAGCACCACATAGGATGAATGACATGACTTCCTGCATTGAGTTGAGTTTTGGGGAGGCAAAGACAAGCCCAAACGCTGGAGCACAAAAACCGCATGACAAATGTTAGTCAATCATGCTAATCTGTTCTGGCGGTTGGCATACCTGTAATCGTCATAAAATTAAGCCAATAACAAACGGACAATTCCGTAATGAATGTTTGGCCAAAGATAAAATAATCCTTTTTTTGTCAGAGACGAAAATGAAACGAAATGTGAAAGACACAAATGTTTCAAGGCCATAAATCATAATCAAAAGGGGATGGATGGTGGGACAAATGGACGAGAGGATGAATGAATGATCATATTTTTTTCAAACTTTTATAGATAAATTCTAAAAGAAACTCTAGACCAAATTAATTTTGTCACAAGGTTCCAAGTTTTACTCTTACTCTGGTTATATAACTAATTGTTTTTGTTCGAAAATAAAATCAAATGAAAAATACCAATGCATACTTCGGGGCTTGTGTTACAACAAAATTGTAAAGCACACTTCTGGACTTGTGGATTTTTAATATCACATATTTGTTTTCTGTTTTTTATAATCTAATTTAGCTTTAAAACTCCAGGGTAAATATGACCTTTTTCCACTTTGGAAAGTATGGCAAATAAGCAAAAGTTTTAACATAAAAATGACTTTTATATTTTTGTTATTTTTTTCTCTGTTCGAATTTCTCATTTGTTTTAAGAGTTATGATTTTTTCTTTTCTGAAATTGATAAGCTTGCAGAGAATGACTCCGGCAGCAGGACAGCAGAACTTATCTTTCAATACAGAGTAAGCATGATTATTTTGTACAGAAAGTAAAGTTTTCACAAACAAATGGTCATAAAATAATTCACAAACCCCCAGAAAATGTACGTACGTTTTCTTTGCTCTTTTCATATCTTATTAAAAAGCATAGCTTTTTATTGCAGAATACTGTTGCTTTCCGAGAAACAACATCATCAAGATGAAGAAGAGAAAAAAAATCAACAATAAGACAAAATAAATGTTATTGAAAAGTTGTGAAACAAATAGTATTAAAAAAAGTTTTTTTACAAGAAAGTAAAGAAAGCTTATGGCAGGAATTGCTAGTGTGAGGAGGGAGCGGCGAGGTGGAGTGTCAAGATGAAAACACCTTTTATCTCTAACAAAACTCATAGAGAGATAACAAGGACATTTGGAAAAGAGAAGTATCTTATTTACATTAGATTCGAGCAGTTCTGGGAGAAATATTTTCTTTCTTATTGAGCACCGCTTCCCAAGTCTTTTTGCAAGTTTTTTAGGTCCATTTTATATACACTACATGCTGTCCTTATATGTGACCTATCACTCTGTGTAGAAATAAAGTTCGAATTTCAATTAATTAAAAAGTTTCTAATAAATCCGTTTCACTCACATATGTTCATAAAGTAAGTACGTTTCTATCTAAACTATATCTTTAAGTAAGTTGAGGAAAAAAAGTTTTGGGATTTCACATAACAAAGGAAGGTAGAATGTGAGTTTATTTTTTGAAGAACCAAACTTTAAGAAATTATATTCTGCAGGATTTTATAACTTCTTCACAGTTGGGTGTAATTAATATTAATTGGATGTGTTGTCGATGTATTAATTAAATTTTTTGAATAGGTGATGTCTGGTGTGTATGATTAACTATATAATTATATTAATACAAGCTGAACATGTGCAGATATTTATTGCAGTTGTTCATCATTTCCATTATTTTTTATCTTAGGGCTAATAATTTGACAACCATGCAGAAAGGACACAGATAGAACTGGAACTGTAATAAACAATTCCGTTGTCAAAGATGGTTAGATGGTATTTTGTTAGTTATCTATATGTTACTTCCTTTTGGCTATGCTCAGTCATTATGAGTTCCAGATCTTTGTTCAAAGTAACTTTTTACAGTGAAATGGTGAGTTTTTAAAGGAATATATATCATCCAGATAAATCTGATCTGAAATGTAGATGGCGATAAAGTCTTTTGAAGATAATTGATCGTGATCCATTTCGAGGTTCCCTACTTTAAAAAAAAAACACCGAAAATTCAAATTGAATGGGGAACGTTTTTTATCATTTAAAAGAACATTCTTTGGCATTTATTTTTTGAAGATTATGTCTATCAGATGGTCATTCCGTTGAGTCCAATTTTCGATGACTCGTTCGAGCATTTCGACTGGTAATTGGCGAATGACACGCGTAATGTTTTGCTCCAAGGCCTGAATCGAAGCTGGTTTGTCCGCATAAACTTTAGACTTTACATATCCCCACAGGAAAAAGTCTAACGGTGTGATATCACTCGATCTTGGTGGCCAATTGACCGGCCCAAAACGTGAAATTATCTGCTCACCGAAGTTTCTCTCAATAAATCCATTGATTGTTGCGATGTTTTTAATTCAAACCAGTAAGGAAAGGCTAAAGTCGGGCGGTGCCGACTATATGATACCCTTCACCACTCTAGTAAGATTGGATAACAATGAAATATCCAGTGTATACTACAACTAAAATTTGTTTACACAATTTACATTTGGTACGTATCTGCCTCCATAGTCAAATAGGACGACACATATATATGGGAGCTATATCTAAATCTGAACCGATTTTTTTCAAATCTGGCAAAGTTAGTCTATGGATCAAGAAAGTGCACCATGTTAAATTTCGAACCCATTGGATGTAAACTATAGCTTCTATAGGGCTATCGAGCCAAATCGGACGGAACACATATATGGGAGCTATATCTAAATCTGAACCGATTTTCTTCAAATTGAGCAATGTTGGTCCATGGATCAAAAAACTCTACCATGCTAAATTGCAAAACAATTGGATGTAAACTATAGCTTCTATAGGGCTAAGTAGCCAAATCGGACGAAACATATATATGGGAGCTATATCCAAATCTGAACAGATTTTCTTCAAATGTAGCAATGTTGATCCATAGATCTCGGCGAAACTTTACACATATCTTTTTTTTGGCCCAAGGACGATCCCTATTGAATTTCGTTATAACCGGTTCAGATTTACATATTACACATATATTTACACATACTCGTATGTACATCTACCTCCGATTTGGCGTATATACATTGTATAAGCAACATTTTTGATCCGATTTGTACAAAAATTGGCACAGAAAAGTCTCGTGATACACTTAGAGACAATACAAAATTTGGAGAGAATCGGTTCAGATTTAGATATAGCCCCCATATATATGTTACCCCCGATCTGACATGTAGTCGATGTAAAAACTGTATTTTCTATCGGATCAGAGCGAAATTTGGCAGAAAGAGGTTTCTTATTACATGAATGAACTCTGTAAAATTTGCAGGAAACCGGTTCATATTTAGATAGAGAGCCCATATATATATTCCCCCGATTTCATGTAAGCTCTGTATAAACTGTATTTTATATCCGATCAGTACGAAATTTGACAAAAAGAGGTATCTTATTACATGAATTAACACTGCTAAATTTGAGGGAAATCGGTTCAGATTTTGATATAGACCCCAAATATATATATTATATCCCCGATTTGACTTGACAGCTCTGTAAAAACTGTACTTTATATCCGATCAGTGCGAAAATCGGAGGAAAGAGGTTTCTTATTACATGAAATAACACTGTCAAATTCGGGGAAAATCGGTTCGGTTTTAGATATAGGCCTCATACATATGTTACACCCGATTTTACATGTAAGCGGCGCACAGTGTATTATGAGCGGCAAAAACTACAAATTTTCATGAGGCCTTATCTGAAAATGTTTGATTCCAATCTGTAAAGAACATTCCAATTAACTAAATCTTTAAAGGTTTTGCCGATATCTTGGCAAAATATCGCGGTAGAAGCATTTGAAATTCATAAATGGTAAAATGGTTCCAAAGTTTATCATTTAAGAGAGTATTTTGTAAGCCCATATCTCCGAAACTATGAAACGCATTGGAACTTCGTTTAAGTCATAATAAACAGAACCTTTTGAAGAGTTTTTTGCGTTAAAAAAATATAATTGTGTTGTCATTTTCCTATTTAATCTGTGGTTTACTTGCAAGTTGCCAAAAATCAGGGTGTTTCATTTTCTCCAGGATAAAACTATACTTCCGAGGCCGACCGAGGTCTTGTCATTAACAAAAATTTATAAACTAGGGACTTAGTTAACCATTGCGAAAAAAAAATTCTGCCTATACCTGCCTATGTTGATTTATTTAACGAAATGGTAAAACCTACTCGGCAAAAAACAATCCAAAATTCGTTATTTTTAATCCATGTTGCTACTCGTATGTATTGACCAACATTACCTAAGCATACCTTTTGGGGCAAATGATAAATTGACTGATAATTGACAAAGAGCATATAAAGCATGTATAAAAGCAAGTTGGTCTTGAGCCGAAAGAGTATCTCAGTTTACATCAACGATTACAGACCGAATTAAACGGCAACCGACATGAACAAGGTAAATATTCATATAAGCGAACATTTGTTTGCCAATCTACTATATATACATGCCTCATTGTTTCTGTGTCCTTTCGACATATTCCTAAAAGTATGCTTTAAAAATGACGTATTATTAATGAACACATTGCTAAATCAATGATGATTTTTTCTGGATAGTTGGAATAATTGACTAATTAACAAAAACTGTAAGCTATTTCATCACGATTTTTTTTGCAAATGTTGAGCTAATGTATTACGCTTTAGTTATTTACTTTGTTCTACGTACTGATTTACATCGAACAAAAGATACAAAGCGTTTTATAAAAAAAATGTCCTGTAATTTCTAACATCGTATAAAATTTAAATTGATATATGGGCGTTGGGCGTAGCACTTGTAATTCTTATATAATTGAGGACTCAAATACAATCTCTACAAGCGATTTGTAATAATATAAATGCTAAATTGAGAAAAATACTAAGATTTTTAATTTTAGGTTATGTGGGAAGTAGCCATGGTTATGTGCGGATTTAAACAAAAAATTGGTTTTTAGGTAATTAGGCGAAATGAGTAGTATGTACCAAATTTCAAAGCTCTAGCTCAATTCCTTCTAATTTTTGCCGCGTCTTGTGTGAAAATATTCCACTGTGCGGCGTAGAGACTGTATTTTGTATCCGATCAGTACGAAATTCGACTCCATATTTATGTTCCTCCTGATTTGGTATCAAAGCTTCTATGGCGCTTTGTACTTTACTTCCGATCATTACAAAATTTGGCAGAAAAATATTTCTCAATTAAGAAATGAATATTGCTTAATTTAGCGATAACACTATGCAACAAAAACGTTGTCCAAGGGATATGGATAACAGTTTCTGGTGCAATTTGGTGTCACTAACACGAAAAAAGTATTAAAATTATTCATGGAAAGTATATTTAGTATTTGGACCATAATTTAAGTATAAGCCTGATTGAGCCTTGTTATGCCTTGAATTAATGGGAATTATGAGGGCTACAATTGCTGCAAATATCGCATTCACGTAGAATCTTTGGTTTAGTACCAGTCGTCAAAAATGTGAGAGAAAAAAATGACTTTTTATAAAAACACTTTTTCCTGGTTCAAAAAAAACCATAAAAATAGAAAAAAAAATTTTAAAAATTATTTCGAAACACTGTCTATTTGAAAAAAATCTATGGATAGATGTAAAAGTTATGAGCCATTTTGTAAATGTTAGGGAAATTCAAAAAAATCTTGTTTCATATTTTTTTGTTTTAAATGATGTTTTTGCTTATATTGAATTCGCCATATGTGAGAGAGACATATATGAGACATTGCACTTGCATTTTATTTTATGACGATTGATGTGAGACATTACAAAATTATAGAGAGGACGAGGTTTTATGGCCGTTCGTAACCCACCATAAAGCATTATATGCAATGTGAGAGCTATATAGGATGAGATCCGCTCAGGTAGAGGGTCATTCAACAATATACGTATGTGGTTTTTTATTTATGCGGTTTCCATTCAGTTTCGCCTTTTAGGGGCATGGACATCCCAGTCGTATATACAGGTAGTAAAATTATATGTACACAATACAAAGTAGTACGCGGCAGTCTTGAAAATATTGGGTTTTTACGTTCGAAGCTAAATTTTATGTCAGCTATTGGTACTGCAACTTATGATCCTTAAACCCGGAATTTATGAATGAAATTTCTTATTAATAAATTAGTGTAATTCAGCGCCTTACATAGATAAGTCGTTTTTCTGAAAAATATTACAAAGTTATATTTCGAAGTATGAGTCAAAGGCAAAGAACTTTTCAATGTGTAAATGATCCCGACACTTTCTGCTACATCTTCGGAAAACATGTAATTAAAAAAACTCGACGTGTGTTTAGTAAACAAATAGAAGAAATATATGTGCAATATTTTGGTATACGAGTTAAAAATATGAACGAACCGTGGACACCTAGTATTTTGTGTAATTTGTGTCATGTAAATCTTACTCGATGGAGTAGTGGAAGCATGCGGTAAGTACTTTACAATTAATGTATTACAATGTTTTGTGGAATAAAACGTTTTAATTTTACACATCACGTGCAATTTGGAATAGCAATTATTTGGAGACAACCATTCATTCACGAAACGGACTGCTACTTTTGTCTAAGTTAACAGATTGGAGTAGGAAGGAGCATTCGCTGGAATTACGCTGAAGTAAAATCTGTCACTTTGCCAGTTGCACTTTCGGAAACAATACCAATTCCCAAGTGTCCAAGTATAGCTAACAGCCTAATTCGGAAACTTAATCAAGTTCAACTGAGTACTCAACTCTGAGCGATTCAAGGTTGTCAGAAGTCATCGCTTTTAACTCAGTTTCAGATCATTGATCTAGTGAGAGATTTGGATCAGACCAAATATAAGGGAGAACTACTTGCATCTCGGATGAAACAGTACAATATTTTGGCCCCAGATGTTAACGTATCAAATTATAGAGTCCGTGATATATTTACAAACAAAATTGTTCGAAGAACATAATCAAACATACAATTCCAAGGAATGGCGGTTATTTGTTGGGGCAGTAAAGAATGTTTGATAGCAGTACTTTTACACAACGGAAATCAGAAACCGTCGATTCCCATTGCTCATGCTGTCAACACTAAGGAATCATACGAAACAATGGCTAAATTGATAAAATACATAAAATATGAACATGACTGGAAAATTTGTTGCGATTTAAAAGTAGTTGGTATGTTATGCCTGTGGAATTGCCGTGCTCGCGAAGATCATTACAGAAGAAAGAAATGGCCAACAAGAAAACAAATTACATTGGGTGAAAACAATATAAAATACACACCTCTCGTCCAAAAAAAAAACATTATTTTGGCACAACTGCCTATTAAGCTGGGACTCTTTAAAAATTTTTTAAAAGCCTTAAGGAAAGATGGCAATTCACTAAAAAGTTTATTTAAAAGTCTTTCTTTTCAAAAAATCGAAGAAGGCGTTTTTGATGGGCCTAAAATAAAGAATCTGATGAAAGATGTAAATTTCAAATCATATTTGTCGTCGGATGAAATTGCAGCGTGGAGGTCGTTTAAGCTTGTGGTTTCAAATATCTTTGGATCCAATAAAAGCCCGCAATATGAAACAATGATAAATGATTTGTTGAAAAATTGGTAAGAAATATATTTTTCTATATTTATGTATATAACACATAACTTATTTTTCGCTTTATGTATTCCAACAGGTGTATTTATGTCCCTAAAAATTCATTTCTTGCATTCTCATTTAAACTTTTCCCCGAGAATCTTGGCTACAAACATGGGGAAAGGTTTCACCAAGAAATGAAGTCCATCGAGCGGCATTACCAAGGGCACTGGGATGAAAGAATGATGGGAGATTATATTTGGTTCCTCATTAGAGAAACCGACTCCGAAATCTACAAACGTCAACAAAGAACTCACAATTACTTCTAATGCAACTTGTACATGTAAATAAAGTCAAATGTACAAAATATAAATAAAAGTCACAAATAAAATCGCTTTTTAAACTGAAATTAAAAAAAAACCTCTACCAAAAGGGCTATAATTTCTACATTTATCCATAGATTTTTTTCAAATAGGCGCTATTTTCTTCGCTAGGATGCAAACTTTTAAAAAATAAAATAAAATATTTTTTTTCGACTTTTTTTTATATTTTTTATGCTTTTTTTCGGCCTAGGATTTCAGTTTTTTTTTTTTGAAAAAAAATTTACTTTTTCCATTTTTTTTAATGACTGTTAATCAACCACTGTTTCTAAGTGAAAGAGGTATTTCCAACATTGGTAGCCAACATTTCCAACATTGGTAGATTCAATTTAACGTATAAGTCCACCTTATCGGGCATATACTCCAAAAATTATTTTGCAAATACTAAGGGTACCTTCAACGACAATAGTATCTTTAATAAAAAATTTTTTAAAAAATAAATTTATCCATAAAAATTTCTGGTTTTGACACAAGGTCTAGGACACAAAAAAAAATTTTTTGTTGCATAAGATTTAGATATAGTCACATATATATCAAATTATTATCGCAAGGACCCTTATTGCTTTGTTAGGGAGGTGTAGGTTATTATATGCATAGTCTGCCCCACCCGACTTTCTGCCTTTCCTTACCGGTTTTTATTTTAATTTTGTTCAATAGAATAATAACTCTAAAAAACTACATTTGAATTTCCCTGAACTGCATCGGTTTTAGCCCAAACGATGTTTTGTACTGACTACATTTTGATCTGACCTTTAAGGCTTTAAATTTGCCCCCTATATGAAACCCATGCCAACCAAAAAAAAAAAAAACAAGATACGAGAAACCTAAATATTCTGTAAATTTGTACTCCCAATTAGAAGAAATTCCCTTCAAATTCGTAGTATACCTACGATTATGTGTATGTACGCAAAGAAACTTTATACTTTTTAGGCTAATTTTGTTTTAAAACTTTTTAGGAAAAGAAAAAAAAGCACCGAAAACTGCAGAAACCCATGAAAACTTTCTCCGCCTTGCCAAGATTCGTGTAGCTAATAACATTTCATCATATGTCTAAATTCCTTGGCATCATACCTCAATTCCTAGCAGCTCCCCCTTCCTTGCCTACTGTATCCATAAAACCATTGCCAACTATCAGCAGATTGCTCAGAGGGAGTGATAGAGAGAGGGAGGAAAGGAGGGAGGGCAGGACATGTATGTGTAGAGAATTTATTCGCAGATGTTGTTACAACACAGCCAAATGTTTTTGGCAACTCAAAAGATTTTCGAATTTGCTGTCCTTCTCCTCGCTGTTGTTGTCTGAGTTGTTGTTCTTGTAGTTGGTGTGTTGTGAAAAGTTTGTTTGTTAAAGCAATCCATCAAAATTGCACCTACTTGCTTCGGAAATACTAACACATACATTCAAACTGACAGACAGTTTCGTCCTTAGCTGAATAAATGTCTGTATGTTTATCGTCTTAGAAAATTTAACAGGAATATTTATGTTCGTTGTAAGTTAGCTGCAAAAGACTAAGAAAATTCGTTTGCTCCTCTCCTCTCTGTCTCTCTCTCTCTCTCTCTTTCCTTCTCATTTCGTCAAATTCAATTCCAGCTAAATTGAATTTAATTCATATGTGAACGCGAATGTGTTAGCCTCACACACAAACATACTTGTGGAGTATTGAATTTAAATACTCCCTAGGCTCATTTATATTACACACACACATGCCATCAGCTTCACTCAGCAGCTTCCACACATACTCGTACACACAGCGCTGGAAAATAATTCATGACTGTGCAAGTTTTTGCTATTGCTCTCGTTGTTGTGCGGCAGCATGTTTTGTGATGACGCGCCTAAATGTAGACTACAATATATATGGGCGCAGGAAACAATGCATTTTTCAATGCTATAGAAAATATTGCAAGCCTGTTTAACAATACCACGGCTAAAGGGGGTTTCACATGTGTTAGGCTGAATGTACAGGGTCTCCCATATTCGACGGACCCATCTGGCAACGCCATAACTTTTGACAGAGATGTCAGATCGCTTAATCACATACCGCGTTTGAAGCGTCAGTCCAAGCAGATTTTTACCATGGAACAATACACGCCACGCGAGCGCTCTGAAATAGTTGAAATTTACATTCAACAGAAGAAGTCAAGTCAACGTGCTTTTAAAATATTAAAAAATGTGAGAAGTGCGCCTTCTAAGAACACCATTAAGCGTTTATACGAAAAATTTTCGACTGGTGAGGCTCTTTCTAATCCGAAGAGGCCAAATAAAAGTCAACCAAGGCGATCGGCCGAGAATATCGCTGCCGTACGAGCCAGTGTTGAGAGGTCCCCAAGAACATCCCAAAAACGCCGTTCTCAGCAGTTGGGCATGGCTCGGTCCACTTTACAACGGATTATTCGCGTTGATTTACATTTGTTCCCGTACAAAATTCAATTGACGCAAAGATTGTTGCCTGCGGACAAGCCTCGTCGATTGGAATGGGCCCAACGAGTCCGTGGGTCCGTCGAATGTGGGCAACCCTGTACGAGTATGTGTAAGGCTTTTGTTAATTATTTTGATAAATTTTTAATTGATTTTTCAATATAATTTACACACACGTGCATACTTGCATATATGTTATTTATTGTTGTTGAAGCATATAAAGTAAAAGCGTGCTTTTTGTCGTTTGATAAATTATTACATCAAAATGAAACGTATCACACACACAGTAAGAGAGCCTAATTGGAACTGATGCTAAAATCTTGGCGGCAGTAAATTACATTTTTATGGAAATAAAAATATCAGTTAAATTCAAAGGTCGTATTAAAGCTAATAATGGCCTTCAAAATTAAAAATAGTTATAAGATAAACACTTTTCATGATAAATTTATATCAATATATATTTTCAGTAAAAATAGATACCTTGTTTATAATATGGATCGACATATCAGACCGTCTGTCTATTAACTCTTGTGATCAAAGTGCTGTTCGTAACTTAAAAACCAAATTTAACGAGACCATAGAATGAATTTTGACCTGTTGGTTGACATTATTAAAAAGGGTAATATTAAAGGTACTGTTTTTGCACATCTATAGAAAGACTCACTCTATTTTAATTTTGAAATTTTAGAATCTACAAGAATAGAAGCGAGAAGTATGACCAACTTCTTGCTGCTGTAGCAAATAAACGGTTAATGAAAACGCGCTTATTTTTGATAATCGTCAGTCCGTTTAGTTATTTACAAGACTCACTTTATTTTAATTTTGAAATTTTAGAATCTACAAGAATAGAAGCCAGAAGTATGACCAACTTCTTGCTGCTGTAGCAACTAAACGGTTAATGTAAACGCGCTTATTTTTTGACAATCGTCAGTCCGTTTAGTTATTTACAAGCCCACAGAAGAATATCGTTTTACGTCGCCGTTAAAAAATGTGATCTAATTCAAACACAATTTCTTATTACTATTTCTTTGTCTCTCTTCACTTAGAAGGAAATCATTTGATATTCAGTTGAATTTCACTTTGCGAAACATAAAACTACTAATCAATGATTCATGGAGAATCATCAATAGAACGTCGCCGCGAGCCCGGGCATCGTTCGGAATACATACAGCATTGTTGCTTTATAAAAATGTGGAAAAGAAAGAAAAGTTATTTGTTTACGCCAACCATTTACCAACGACTTGAATAGTCGGATGGAAGAAGAACTACGACAGCATGCATTTGGCTTCAGATGGTTGTTATTTAAATATATCTCATATATGTAAATTTGAAAAAACTTTCATATAAATAGAACTGAAAACATGTTAACCGCCAAAAACCACGCTACTGCATCCGAAGAGTCGCTTAACAAACAATGAAACGTTAAGCAATTGTTTGTTGCCTGTTTTCTAGCTCGTTTTCTTTTTCAATTGACTATGGCAAATACCTTCCTTCACTTAGAACGAAACCATTTGATCTTCAGCTCAACTCCGCAGCGAGAAACATACAATAACATAAACTACAAATCGACCCCCTCATGGGGAATCATAAAAAACTGTATTTTTAATTGGTAACATTTTAAATTTCAACCCCGGTATATGTATTTCTAAAAAAGTATATTTCGTACACCAATGCGTATGACTAATATAAATTAGCTCTTATATTGTAAAATTGGTCATAACTCAGGTAATTTTTAAGGTATTTTAAAAATTTATAAATCATTTTAAAATAAATGTAGTCTTTCCTGGAGACCCTCTGTACAGTCTTAGTATAAAGGCTCCTGAAAGACCAAAAGTCTAAGTTCTGTGAAAAAAGGATTTTATTTAAATTTTTTCTTTATTGTTGCGAGAAAAGTTTGTAGATTCGATTATTTCAAGAAATTGTGATATTGAATGGCTTCCAAGAAGTTGTGATTTAACACCATTAGACTATTTCTTGTGGGGTTATTTGAAGTCATTGGTCTTTCGAAATAAACCAGACTCTCTTCAAGCTTTACAAGTCAATTTTGAACGTGCCATTCATGACATACGTCGAAAATTGGGTTCATCGAATTCGTTCCTGCAGAAGAAGTCGTGGAGGAGAAGAAGTCGTTGATTGTACTTCACATTAAACAAAAAACTTTTGAATTTCCTTTTTATTTTCAAAGAAATCATATCACTCTTATTGGAAAACCCGTTAGAAGGAATTAATATTCTTAGAATTTTCTCAGTTATACGATTGCATATATATTAACCAAATAACTGGTATATTTTTGTGCGAAATTAAAGCATATTTTGAACCAAAATTCATAGATTCAAGATTCGATTTATTGAGACTTATATAAGAATTTAAAGGCTGGAATGGATATTGACAAAGAAAACTTAAAACTATTATGTATTATTTTAATTTAATATATATGTTTATAAGCAACGAGCTTTCTGAATTGGTATTGACTATATTATATCGTAATAAAGGTTCAACAGCGCTTGCTCCAGGCGCTTTGACAAATATCATGGAGCTCAAACTCCGGGAAGTAATTAAAAATTATTGCATAAAAAAGAAAAAAAGAACTAAGACTAAAATCATCTTAAAAATAATCTAAAAACAAATTTAACACTAACTTACTAATAATAATCTAAATAAGTAACTAACCCCTATGTGTGTTAGGTAGTGTTGATGAGTAAAATTTCAAAATGGTAGGTATTGGATCTGACTCCAGCGTGGTGTTCTCCCTTAAAATTCCGATTGGTGATAGATAATAGACATCCGACCAGCCAAATTTTTTTGGAAATTAAAAATTTCCAAGATCAAATTGTTCTCATGATGAGCCAGACTTTCCGCAAACTTCCGAAGAAGATTTAGAGAATATTTCCCAATGGGAGTAATGGAGGATTCCCCATAAATGTGCACATTCGAGTATCTCCTCGTTGGGGTTTCAAAATTCTTATTCACACACTGCCGTATGACCTTCCTTTCACATATCTCCAGCTCCCTAGCAAGAGTTGGAGAAATGCTAAACCATATAGGAAATGCGTATAATAAGATCGGCCTTATACACACCTTGTATATCAAAAGTTTAGTTGAAATTGGTAATGATCTATTACATAGTACTCCAGAAAGTGATCCCTTCACCCTACTAACCTTCCTCAACATTATACGCGCATGCTCATTAAACTTCATCAACTTGTTGATGTGGACTCCAAGGTATTTAAAACTATTCCTAAATGGAATCTCGGTTCCATTTAAGAATAGTCTTAAAACTCTACTCTCGGGTACTACAAACCTAGCACATTTCCCTGACGCATTCCTCAGACATAAAGCCTCACATTTTCCAACATTTATCTTTATACCCCAGTAAGTATAATAATCGTTAACAATAGACAGATGTCGTTGAACCAAGGAAAGAGCAACAATCGGCGACTCAGCATGCGCGTATAATAAAGAATCATCAGCGTATAATATGCTCTTCGACCCGCCAGATATGTGAGGGAAATCATGGATAAATACATTGTACAAAAACGGAGCCATTATTGAGCCTTGTGGGACACCACAACCAATATCACCGAGCGAACTGGAGGTACCATCCACCTCAACAAAAAATTTCCGATCGTGGAAATCACCAAAATTCATATTATAGACTTGATCGCTGTTTTATTTTTAAATATTTAAGCGTTTTAAACTCTCATATGTTCTAAAACCAGTTCGGTATGTTGCACACTTTCAGTATGCTAATTAGCATAAAATTTGTAGCATACTTCAAGGAGAGACACTATCTTCGGGAATATTCCCCCACAACAATTATAATAAAACTAATGGCAACTTCTGGAAATAAATGCATATGAACTATGCTATGCTACTTGGGACAACGCTGTGCTGCGAAGACCCAAAGCCAGAGCAGCAATTTTGTAATCTCAAATTCTGTGGTTGATAAAAGACCAAACCATTTAGCCCCCTCCGAAAAACATTGCAAGGAAACTATTGTTTCAAAACGGCGGCAAATCGTAGTGGTTATGGCGTCAGAGGCGGCAGCGGGAGGCATTTATTTAAAGTCTGTTGATTCATAATATATAAAACAATGTGTCGCCCTCTCTCTCTATTCATAATGCATGCGGCGTTATTGCATTGTTGTGCTACAGAATATCAAAATGCTTGTGTGTGCGTTTGAATGTATGTATGAATGTACGAGCGTGTTTTTGAGAGATGTGTGGTAACATTGTTTGCAACATTTAAATTAAGATAAATCAACGCAAAATTTATGGTTTTAATACATGAGTCTAGTATAGATGTACAGAACTACACATACTCGTATACTCTTGTATGTGTGTATGCATAAATATGTATTTGTTTGTTTGTCACATATCCAGTTATGCAAGTGTTGGTGACATTGTCCCTCTCTATACGTGTATATATATATGTAGCATACCCTCAGTGACTGTGTATAGAAGAATATAAAATGCAGCATACTTTCAGGCATGGCAGTGAATTTGTATGGGAGAGAGATTTTTAAATGTTCGTTCATGTGTATATATGTATATTGTTTTGAATCAACATATAAATGTTTGTATATACATATGTATTTATATATATTTAAAAATAATTGTTATTATATACAGAGGATGGAGTAGGTTATTGTATTTAATGTTTAACATCACACAGGACATGAAGGCGCGCGGCGCTCTGTAGCAACTCTGTCGGAGTCAAGAGAAAAGTCAAACACACTCTTCTGGCGAGAATGCGAAGCATAGCACAGAAACAATTTAGTAAATTGCAATTAAGTGACATTTTTGCTTGACTGGCCCGCTTGGGTGCCATGGTAATAAATTTTAAATTGTGGCTTTTTTGTGTGTGTGTGTGTGTGCTTGTGCAGGCCGGCCGGTAAGTGAGAGAGCGAGCGAGATATATTTTAAAATTTAATTAGTTGAAAAATTACTGAAATTGAATTGGATGTGTACATAAATTGAAGCGATAAAAGCCATGGACATGAGCAACGACATGTATGAGGACAACATCAGTGTGGACTAGAGACAAAGAGAGAGAGATGGAGATAGAGATAGCGACAGAGACAGAGAGCAACAGCTTAAAAGTAGGCAATGAAATAAAATTGTTTAAGTTGTGTAAATTTATAAAGAAAAATTAAAGCATATTTCTGGGGAAAACACTTGATTGTAGCCTAAATGTGGGCTATAGATATCGCTCACTCACTTCAAGAGTGACATAACTCAAAATTGAAAATTGCCAAGATGTGTAACTTTAAGTCCATATAAAAAGATAAGTAACATGAAATAAGATGTTAAAAAAACGCTTGAATAATCCGAAATATGGTTGTTTACTTATAGACCAAATTTCGCTGAGATTTATTTATGGACATTTGCAAAATTCGCATTTTTGTAAGGCAAACTCAAAAATTTTAAATTTTGAGTTATGTCGATATATATGTGAGTGAACGACATATATTCGATTTTTTTGTACCTACACTAAAAAAAAAGCGTACTGAAAATCAATGAATTTTTCGTAAAGTTTAAGATTTCGGCAATGATTTCGAGCTAAAGACAATCGCTATAAAAATAAGAAGGTTTTATAGTTAATTTAAAGACGTGAATAGTACTTATTTTGAGGATGCATTTCATAGAATTAAGAATTTTGGGTAATAAAACTAATTAAGTTTGATTTTAAAATAAACACATGTTTGCGTAAATGTAAGTATGGCGCGTGCTTATTTTTAGTAAAATATCATATAATTTAAAACATTATCGTAATAAAATTTAAAATGTTTGTCCTTGATATAAGAATATACTGGTAATTAATTTAAGGCATACATGAATTTTAATGCAGTTTTTTTAAATATGTACGGAAAATTCGTTACATTATATTGACCATTTACTACTCATAGAAAATTCAATAACACAACACTTTATCTTTCTAAATAAATATTTTATTTGTTATATTTTATATTGGAATATACAAAAAAATATAATACTTATTACGGATAACATTGAACATTTTATAATTTAAAACAATATGTAATTGTATAAAGACAAATCGGCCAACACACTATGAAGTTTGACTTTTATTCGAATATTGTATTGTTATGTATCGATTCTATAGCGGGATTCGTTTCTCTATTTGTTGTCCATGAACAATTTTTATCGGAACCGACCTTAATGATTTTTAACCTAGAATTTAAATAGAAATTATATAAAACAAATATTATATTATTATATCATATAGTTTGGATGCTCACTCATTTCCTGCAATTTGTAAATTTTTACTTCCCCACTGCATTTTTCATATATCCAAATAAAGTTCAATTGCGCGAACTAAAATAAAAATAATTTGAATAGAAATCAAACAGAATGATTTATATACGATAAAGTGTTAAAATAAATTTTATCATATAACTGTCACAAAATGTTGAAAGATAAGAGATATTAAAATCTTTGGAATATACTTACTTACACTGAAATATTTAGTCACTCTTCTACGACACAAATTCTCATAATAGATCCATAAAAAATTTGCTTTACTAAAAGTTAAAAAAAATATTTATGTAAGATATTATTAATAATAGAAACTAATTGTTTTGAAAGTGGCGAAAGTGAAATTTTTCATATAAATTGAGTTATCAAAAATAATATTCTTAAAAAAATCAATCGTGACTTAGATTTTAAAATCTTAAGTTTTGTTAGCAAACAAAACTACAAAAACTTATTAAAAATTACTTCTGTAAAACAAAAGCTAATGCTGCTTATGACATTATTAACCCTGGTGTTAGATTAGCAAATCTGCACGAATCCTAGATTAAGAGTCCATTTGGTCAACATTACATTTTTCATATAAAATAAATAAGAAAGACAATATTTTACATTTATTTTTATTCAAATTCGTGAAAAGAAAGCAATTATTATTTTTGAGCAAAAACGCTTATTATTTTGATTTTAGTAAAACAAAAATATCCCTTGGACCAATAAGGCAATATATATACATACGTATATTACCGTTTATAAAGGAAACGATACAAAAATTGGACCAAATGGTCCTAATCTAACAGCAGGTTTAATTATGAAGTACTTATGAAGCAATTATGAACACGAAATCAAGGAAAAATTTAAACTAAAATTCAAAAAAGGAAAAAATCTTTTTAAATAAATTATATTTGGAAAACTTTTTAACAATAACTTTGTTAGTGTGATAACACGTATTTTAAATGTGAACGTCAGTTCGCAAATATATTTTATTCTAATACATTAATACTCGTATATGCGTTCCAAATAAAATTTCTTGATTTTCAAATAAAATATATTTGTTCAGAAATACATAATACTTACAAATATTATTTCCAAATCTATTTCCTTTCAATCCAAACATTCCCATGTAGGGGAATGCTCACTTATTTATTGCAAGTTATAAATGGCATTCAGCACTGCATTTTTCATATCTCCATCAAATTTATCTTCAAATATTGCGTGATCTAAAATTAAAATAATTCAATTTTTTCTGAAAATAAATCAAATAAAATTATCTATTAACAAAAAAAAATTAAAATAAATTTTATCATATCACAATTGGAAAATGCTGAAAACTAAGAGAAATATTTCAACCGGTCATATATAATACTTACGTTGAAATATTTTGTAAAATTTGCCACTCTTCTCACAAAAGACCCATTCTAAAATTGTTTTACTAAAAAAATTAAAAAAGATAGTTATATGTATAACATATTATTAATAATAAATTTCTATATTGCCACAAATAATTTTACATTTCTGCATTATGCGCTGGTATTTTTAATAAATAAATACTTTCAATTAAAATGTATTTTGTTCATTTTGTAATTGCCAATAAGATGTTAATTTCAGGATAATAATATTATTTTTCACGTACCTAAAAATTTTCCCATTGTCTCTTTCAGTATTACAAAATCTATTACTCACATTTTTGTCATCCATTTGGCACAAATCTCTTCACAGGACTTACAAACAAGATCTCCTTCAAAAACGCATGTACATCGCCATAAATAACATACAGCAAAAATAACTATGACACATGCACTCCCTTATCACAGAGATCGATGGTGACGCCGACGGCGTAACAACATGCATACACACATGTACACGACGGTTTCATTTGTTGTTGTTGCTATGCTTTAGCAAAAATAACTGCTAACAGCCCACATTAAAATTATTTTCGGTGCAATATGCACGTATGTATGCACGTATACTTACATATTCACAGCAATCAAATTTTTTCACAATCCGCGTTCCGAAAACAGACAACCGTTTCCTTCCATTGCTTGTAAATAACTGACGATTTAAAAGAAAACGAAGAACAGAACTGTTCTCTATTTTCTCTTCTAGCATTCCATAACAAATATTGATTAACACATTACCAAACAAAACTGATTCTCCGAGCGAGAGAGGGAGGGAGAGATTGTATAATTCTCTCGTATGTATTCTTAAAAATAATGACAATAGTCATAAAATTTATTACCAAGACAGCCTTTCCTTTAAGGGGAGCATAGCCTTAAATTTATTACTCAAATATCTCATACTGTTAATTAAGACCGATTCGGCATTAAAACTATGACATGTCTACGTCGTAGTGTTAATGTAGAAAATCCTTAAAAGTATTGAAATATTACTTAAAATAATGCGGATTGTCACAAAAATAATGATTTTTTTCTTTAATTTAAATGCGTACATTTAAAGAAGCGCGTACACAAAACTAATGATTGGATAGACATTAATTCAAATACAAAAAACTTTATATTAAGGAAAATTTCGTAAAAAACGTGTAAATTTTCATTATTTTAATGAAAATTGTCATTGAATTGATGCCGAGGCAGCATACTTAATATAAGAATGTGTCATCATTAGTTTTATTACTATTTTTTTTTTCAGTGTATGTAAAAATTACAAATGTAGGTGCTCTTGTTTCAAAATCCACAAACAACGTAAATCAATGCATTTTTCTTAAACGAGTCTACTATTTTATAAAAGCAGTTATTTTTGAGAGACAGTGAGATATTTCTTGGGATATTTATACCCTACACCACACTGTGGTACAGGGTAATATAAGTTTGTTTCACGGCAGATGTTTGTAACACCTGAAAATAACACAGCTAGACCCACCTTAAAGTATACCGATCGACTCAGAATCACTAGCTGAGTCGATTTAACCATGTCTGTCCGTCCGTCCGTCTGTCCATGTAAAGTTGTTCGTCGACTACAGGTCGCAATTTCACTCCGATCGTTCTGAAATTTTGCAGTTTAGAGTATTTCGCAGCTGTAAGGATCCCTATTGAATTTGGTTGAAATCGGTTAAGATTTGATATAGCTCCCATATATATCTTTGTCCGATTTGGCCCTTTAGTCCTATAGAAGCTGTATTTTACATCCAATCGTTTTGAAACTTAGAATGGTAGAGTTTCTTGATCCATTAACCAACATTGCCGAATTTGAAGAAAATCGGTTAAGATTTAGCTATAGCTCCCATATATATGTTTCGTCCGATTTTGCTCTTTAGTCCTGTAGAAGCTGTATTTTACATCCAATCATTTTGAAATTTAGAATGGTAGAGTTTCTTGATCCATGAACCAACACTACCGAATTTGAAGAAAATCGGTTAAGATTTAGCTATAGCTCCCATACATATCTTTCGTCCGATTTGACCCTTTAGTCCTATAGATGCTGTAGTTTACATCCAATCGTTTTGATATTTAGAATGGTAGAGTTTCTTGATCCATGGACTAACATTGCCATCCTGTAGAAGTTTTACCTGTATTTTACATCCAATCGTTTTCATACCCAACACCACACTGTGGTACAGGGTATTATTTAAGTATAAAATGTCCCAAAAGTAAATGTATGTAAACAATTTATACATGAATTACAAAATTTATATTTCAGAGTTATTCAATATTACGAGAGTGGTGTAGGGTATTATATAGTCGGCCCCGCCCGACTTTAGCCTTTCCTTACTGGTTTTAACAGTAAAGTTATTAGTTTTTGTTAACAATTTTTATCATATGTTGATTAAGATTAAAATTTAATAACTTTTACTATTTCAGGAGCATTATGAGACAGTGACTACATTGGTCACAAATAGCCATAACATTTGCTTTTTTATTTTTTGAGAATACTGATTTAGTTTTTGTTAAAATTCTTCATATCTGTCAATTAAGCTTAAAATTAACTAAATTTTAGTTACTTCAGACTCTATTCCTACAATAAACTATTTCAGTTCGTACTTAATCTACATTTATGCAAATGTAAATTTCGTACACCATTGGGTATGTATGACTAATATTATATAGCTCTTACTATTAACGGGTCCCTGACTTAATCAATTCTTAGGTTATTTCAAAATAAAAATATAAATCATCTGAAGTAGTTAACATTTTTTGGAGCCTTTGCAGAAACCAATACATTTTAACTCGACAATGAAAATACCTAAACATCTGATTAGAGCATGAGCAAGTTTATTCTGACGTAATTGCCCTTAATAGTTTGAGCTTAAACATAGTATATATTTTATTTTTATAATATAATATACTATGTTTTGCGAATATAAAAACCGATTTACGGAAACGAACATTTTATGTGGATTTATGCCTACATAACTGTAGATTCATTCCTACATCAACTGTATTGCCGTTGATTTATTAAATATAAAATATTTGTTTAATCCTATAACAAAAAAAATAAACATATTTGAAAAACCAGTAAGGAATGGCTTAATTCTGGCAGAGCCTATTATATTATATCCTATACTACCTTGTTAGGACACAATAATCATATATATAACAGGTGATCCAAGTAGCGACACTTTTTTCAATAGCCTTTTTTTTGACAGATCACGTGTGAGTCGTGTCATGCTGTCACGTAATTTTTGTTAAGTATTGTTTGGCATTTCATCATGGAAAGACTTACGCCTGAACAACGTTTACAAATCTTTCAACTTTATTACGAAAATTCACTTTCTATGAGGAATGTGTTTCGTGCACTTCGCTCAACTTATGGTCAACATAATCGAGTCATTGAAAATTGGACTCAACGGATGGACCATCTGAGACGTAGGCGCGGCCAACATTTGATAGACATAATCTTAAAAAAATAAATGCCAAAGAATGTTCTTTCAAATGATAATAAACATTCCCCATTCAATTTGCATTTTCTATGTTTTTTTTTCTTTAAAAAAGTAGGGAACCTCGAAATGTATCACGCTATATAATTGCTCTAAGTCTGAGCACACATCCCTGATTCATACGTATAGTGATCTAGAGAGAAAATCCAACATTTGATAGACATAATCTTCAAAAAATAAATGCCAAAGAATGTCCTTTCAAATGATGATAAACATTCCCCATTCAATTTGAATTTTCTGTATTTTTTCTTTAAAAAAGTAGGGAACCTCGAAATGGATCACCCTATATAATTGCTCTAAGTCTGAGCATACATCCCTGATTCATACGTATAGTGATCTAGAGAAAAAATCCAAAATTTCGTACACCATTGCGTTTTACAAATATTAATTACCTTTTATTTAAAAAATTGCTCATAACTCAGGCAATTGTTAAATATTTTTTTAGGAAAATAAACTATTTTATAGAGCAAACATTTGGTAGTGCTTCTAGTAGACTTTCTGTAGATTTTTTTCTCAAATTTATAGAAGTAAAAAAAATAAGAGCAGCATATATTAAAACACAACTGGATATATCCGATCATCTGAATAATACATGAGTATTTTTTTCTTTTCACTTTTTATTCGTCCTAATAGTTTGATTTCCAAAATTGGGAAAATAAAAACATTAAGCCTATACGAGTACGTGCAGTATACTTTTGTGCTATTTTTGTCACAAAGAAAAATGTATTGCAAATGTGTTTCTAATAATAATATTTGCACGCCATTGCGTATAAGTAATATGATTTACCGCTTGTAAAGCTGAGTTTAGACGATTGCCAGATCGGCAAACATTATCAACCCTGTTAAAGTGATGCAAATATACGGGCAATGTCAGATTGTTAGGCAAAGGTGAATTGACAGTTCAGACGATTGCAAGAAAACATTACAATTTCATATATTTACAATATATTTTGTAAATATTTATATGCAGGATTGCCATTAAAAATACATTATAGACAGTGTTGCAAATAAAATGATTTTCTGGCAATGGCGCCGTTGTCACATGCATAATCTTCGCACATATATATACCAATCAGCAAATTATCTCGCAATGACTTTTCTGCTGACGTTGCATTTTTCCGCCATTTTTCTGGCAATGTTGTCCCATCTGCAAATCGTCTGTACTTACCTTAACTCATCCAGTTGCTAATGCTTTTAAAAAATATTAACTACGTTTAAATTGAATAAGTAAAAGCGTTAAGTTCGCCCATGTCGAATCTTATATACCCTCTACCATGAATTGCATTCATTTCTATCACTGGAAAAATCTTTGGATATGGAGCAAATCTTAGAACCATACTTTTTGTTTAAGCAAATTATTAAAAAAAACGAACGCTGCAATCTTTAGCCAAATTTTCGGACTCAAATTCTTTAGCCCAACCTTTAAATTAGCATATTTGCGGGCTACCTCAACACGGGGACTAGAACAAAATATAAACTGACTTGTATACATTTAATTAATAGAAATTCTTGCCAAAATAAAATACACGTGCAAAGTTTCAGTTAATTGCTTAGAAAATGTGGTGTTTACGGCTTAAACAAGCCATTTTGGGAGCGACATCTATAGTTGGACTATAACACAATATGAACTGATTTAATTTTTTTTTTACTGTAATGAATTCTTGACCAAATAATATAAAACTGCAAAGATTCGCTTAAAATGCTTCGAAAATGTGGTATTTATTTTGGTGCGACCTCTATAGGGTGACTATAACAAAATATGAACCGATTTGAAAAAATTTTGCTCTGATGGCTTCTAGTCAAAAAAGAATACAAACTGCAAAGTTTCAAATTGCAAATTGCTTTAAAAATGTTGTATCTATGGCTCAAATACCGCATTTGAAGCGACTTCTATAGGGGAGCAATATCAAAAACGACCTGCCACTACAAGAAGTATTTGTACCAAATTTGATCAACCTAGCTCTATTATTGCGGAGTGTGATTTCAACAGACTGACAGACATGGCTAAATCGTCTTAGAATTTCACGAAGATCAAGAATATATCGAGAGCTTATATTCAAAACCCTCCACTGAAAAAAATGCTTCATAGCACCAATGAACGCGTTTCATTAATTATTTTACATTGATACAATGAAAGTGTTCATTGATGTTCAATGAAAATGCCATTACGGGAATGAAATGTTTCTTTAAAGCGTTTTTCTAATTTATGACGTGTCATTGATGGAATGAAACGGTTTACATTGATGGTATGAAGTTTACATTTTATAAAAAAAAGGAAGACTTATATAAAATAACAAAAAAATTATCAGTGGTGTAAATGTTTTAACATTAATAAAACAAAATAATACTACACAAACAGATTTACTATTTTTTATGTGCTTTTTATTCTCAAAAAAGGTCTATGAAACTTTTTCATTATATTAATGTAACATTTCATAGAAGTTTAAAATTTTCATTGCTGCAAAGAAGTGGTGCGGTGAAGAATATAAACAATGGAATTAGCTTTATATTGATGTTCTATATATATATTTTATCTATTTTATAAACAGATTGTTTATTATGTATTTTTCGACCTGTATTATTTAATTTTTAAATTAATGATTAATCGAGCTCGAGGTCTTAGGTTTATTTTGTTGTTTTTATTTAGTTCTTTTTGCCAATATTTCGCAATTCTTTGAGTTGCATCTTCAGGGCAGATCTACAATTAAACAATACATAGTACTTTTATTAGAATCACAGCTTTCTTATTTCTAACATTCAAACAAATATTCGTATCTAACACAAAAACAAAAAGATCGCTTACATGTAAACAAACTTCTTAACAATAACTTAAAAACTAGCGTAGTTTCACCACCATCGTCAGTTGTTTTTATTGCACTGAATATTTATTTACATATTGCACGATCTCCCCTTTCGCGTTAGATGTCTGTAGCAACATGCAGTATTCTCAGTGTCAGTTTTGTGGTTTATTCTCTTGTTTGTAGGTAAGCTGTTGATGTGGAGCATCTCTAATGTTAGTCTTCTGTTGTAATTTCTCTCTGTTTGTAGCACACGTGTATTGTCAAAATTGGGAAGGTGGTTGTTGTTTTTACAGTGGTCTGCAAGCGCCGTTTTTTGTGTTATATTTTGGTGCCTTAATTTGATGTCTGATTTATGGGCAGATAGTCTGGTTTTTAATTTATTTTTGGTTGTACCTACATATAGTTTACCACATTTTTCGTCCTCATTTCCATCACATTCTATTTGATATATAACGTTTTGTTGTTCTATTGTTGGTATTTTACTTTTTGTATTTGTGAATAAACGTTTAAGAGTATTGTATGTTTTATGTGCTATGGTATATTTTTTTGTTATATAGGTCTGATTTTTGAAATCTTTCTGATATATTTGGTAAATATATTAGCGATTTGTATGTTTTTTCTATGTCCTCGTTTGTTCGTGATTTTTCTCCTGACGGTTGTTGTTGTTTGTAGTTATTTATTAGATTATGTATTAAGTTTTTTGGGAAATCGTTATTCTGTAATATTTTTCGTATTTTTGCTTTATTGTTTTTGTGGAATTGTACGTCGCTAATGTTAAGAACTCTATTAACCAAGTTCATTGCTGTGTTTATTATCATGCGTTTTGGGTGTTTTGAGTTAAAATTTATTATTCGGCCAGAGGACGTTTTCTTCTGGTACCAATCTATTTCAATTCTTCCATTTTCCTTCTTGACTAGGGTATCCAGGTATGGGATGGAGTTATTGTTTTCTTCTTCTATGGTGAATTTTATATTGTGATTAAAGCTATTAAATTTCGTCAGTGTATCAATTATTGCATCTTCCCTTATTATCACGAACAAGTCATCCACGTATTTCGTCAATATAGTTGGTTTTATCGTCATTGTTTCTATACAAGTGTCAAGTAATTTTTCCATCACTAAGTCCGCAACTATGGGTGATGCTGGTGAGCCCATTGGAAGTCCTCTTTTCTGTTTATATATTCTGTCTTCATATTTGAAGTATCGATTATCTTTTATACAGAAAGTTAGAATCTTAAAAAATAGATTTTGTGGTATATTTGTGTACTTTTTTATGTCATCCCATCTCTCTTCAATTATCTTTAGTCCTAATTCTACCGGGATACTCGGAAATAATGAAACAACATCAAATGACACCATTTTTTCATTATTTTGAATCGTCAAGTTTTTTATCTTATTTTTAAATTTTACATTATATTTTGAATCTTTCGTCAAGTTTTTAAGAATATTTACCATAAATTTGTATGGATGGAGAGTTGATTGACGAGCATATTGGTCGTAATGGGTAATTTTCTTTATGGATTTTTGGTTGTCCATAAATTCTTGGTGCTATGGCCGCGTCTGTTCTCATTTTCTTCCTTTCTATAGATGAAATTATGTTGTTTTTAAATAATTCTTCCACAAGGTCGTTGTTTCTCTTCTGTAAATTCGTTGTAGGATCCTTGTTAAAGCGTTGGTACGTCATCATATCTCCTATTATATTTATCATTCTTTCTTGATAATCTTTTCTGTTCATTGCTACCGTTACATTGCCTTTGTCTGCATTTAGAATTAATATATCCTTATTTTGTTTTAAAAATTTTTTGGTTCGTTCCACTGTCCATTTTATGAATTTTTCTCTGTTAGTCTCTCTCATTTTGTTTACATGGGTTTCGATCATTGTTGTTCTTGCCATTTCTTGTTGTTCTTTCTCGATACTTGTTTGTATAATGTCTTCTCCATCAGCAATCAGTTTGAACATGGGAAAATCCGTCTTTTTGATCGGTAGAGAGTATTTCTCACCTAGTGAGAGTAGCCATCGAATGTCATCTGGAATTTGTTGTGTAGTCTTGTTTACAAACCAATTGTCGTTGTATTTTATGTCTAGTTCCTTCATCAGTTTTTCCATTAGTTTGTCAAATTTTCTTTTTTGTTTTTTCTTTAATTTTCTCTCAATTCCTGTAACTATATTGTTTTGGTTTAACTGGATTTTGTCTCTTTCCTCTTGAGAAAGTTGCTCGTTTAACGCTTTTTCTATTGCTTGTGTTTCTATATTGTTGTGCTTTAGTTCATCGTGCTTATGTTTTATTATTAAATTTAGAATTTTATTTTGAAATGTTTGTATATATGTATCTAGTAGGTTTTGAATGTGATGGTTTTTGTGTTTGTTTTTAAAAATGTTATAAATTGGTTTTATTGAATTCTTTATGAAATCCGGCGTTATTCCTGAGTTGCGACATCGTATCAGAAAAGTTATTGATGTTTTTATTCTTGCAGCTTTTACCTTAATATTTTTGTGTTTATTTATGCTGTGTCTAATGTTGTAATTTTGTTTAATTGTATTGTAAATCATCTTTATTGTTGATAAAGCGGCGTGCTCTCCACAGTACAGATTGTTTATTATGTATTTTTCGACCTGTATTATTTAATTTTTAAATTAATGATTAATCGAGCTCGAGGTCTTAGGTTTATTTTGTTGTTTTGTAGAATTGCGAAATATTGGCAAAAAGAACTAAATAAAAACAACAAAATAAACCTAAGACCTCGAGCTCGATTAATCATTAATTTAAAAATATTTTATAAACATTTTAGGAGTATGTAGTGGTGTTAATTAAACAACACTACTTTACGGAGGTCTATGAAACTGATGCATTAAATTAATGTAACAATTCATAGATAGATATGTAAAGTTTCATTCCAGCAATGAATTTAAACAGTGAATATACTAACAAAGTGTTTGTCACATCCCACCCAGCAATTGGAAGATCATTTTCCAAAAAGCCTCTAACTGGGTCATATTCGAGTACTTTTGGTGACCATAATGTGATTAATCACTTGCATGCTTGAAAGAAGACTAGAAAATGAGTCATGCTTATGCTTCAAAAGGGCTTTATTAAAAATACAATAACAAAATATACTTGAATCAGAAAGAGATCATTCAGATGTTTGAAATGTGATTGTTTTGATCATTATTTTGCAATGATTATTCGCGCACATGGATGGTAGAAAGTTCTCTTTATGGAGGTGCTTTTGTTTATAACGGGACAATTTGCTTTCTTATTGAAGCAATAATCCAATAGTTGGACATTGTGAATTTGAGTTTATTTTTATCAGTCGATTCGTGGTGAGAGGGTCTACGATTAGTGAATAAAATTTTTACAACTTGAGTTAATTAAATTAAAAAAGCAATGACAGCCCAAACAATAAATAAATATAGTTTGGTTTCTTTATTTTATTTTTTAATGTAATAAATTTATTTTAATAATAATAATCGAAAGAATTATAAATACGGCTTAAAAATGACTCGGAAAAGACTCGCAGATGGTAGAAAATACGAATTAAAAATGAATCGAAAAGGACTCGTAAATTACACTAAATACGACTGAGAAATGACTCGAAAATGTTCATAAGTACAACTGAGAAATGACTCGAAAGTGAGCAGAAAATCGGCTTATAAAAGACTCTTAAAGATGAGTCGCGGGTAGGGTACCATTTTCTCCCGACAAAACATTCTTTTATGATCAGAAAATGAGCGCATTTATGATTATTTTAATCGCGCTGTGGAGTCGAAAAGGACCCGAATATGATCAATACTTTCACAAAATGCTGACTGGGATTGCATACATATGTACATACCTATATCTTCACAAATGTGTTTGTGTGGTAATAAATGTAATAAAATGAAAACGATGGAGCGGCGTAGTTTTCTTGCATTTGTTTGAGAGGAGAGAGAGGCGGAATTCTATGAATCTACACCGCACAGTGGCATTAACGTCGAATGAAGGTGGTTTGTTGGTAATAATATGATTCACTAATAATTTCAAGGTGTTCATATTATTAGATGTATTATCAATTAACATGACATTTTGGCAATAATTTTATACTTTTATAATCGCACTGACATATTTATTTAATTATTATTATTATTCAAACAGCAGTCGGTGTACATTAATTCAAAATTGTCAAAAGGGTTTTTTTTATCAAATTTTATGTATTCATGATCCATTCTGTTTACGTTTACGAATTTGTAAACTATTTTTTTTGAATCGATTATTGTCGTGAAGCTGAATTCTATTCACAATATATTTCGAACATTAAACAGTTTTTAGTGCACGATATTAATTATTCTGAACCACTGTGCCACAACTGTCATCAATAGATAAACAAATTTTAAATGCATTAGGTGTGCTCTTGCGACCAGAAAATAAATTCTCTATGGCAAACTTACAACAACAACCCACCCCTTGCTATGCAAACTCTTCGTAAACAAATATCCAGTTATTTTTTTGTGTGTTTGGCGAGTCAAAACAAATCAGTGGCGAAGAATCAATTGTTGCATGAGTGCTGGCAGCAGCCCTTTGATTTAGTTTATAATAGACATTAAACGGACGTAGTTGTGCGCGTTAATAAAAAATTCAAAAGTGAAAATATTAAAAGTGAACAAAATGTCAACAAATACTGAATGAGAAATGTTTTTTCTGTGGTACTTCATTTGAAAGAAATGAAATCTATTTAAGCACTTAAAATAATATAATTTTCTTAAAACAAATGACAACTATAGATGTTGTGGAAGTACATACAAAGACACGTCAAGCTTGAAATGGCATGTTCGAAAAAACAGAAGTTGGAAAATATATGTCAAATGCCACAACAAGAAACAATTTTCAAGAACCATATCCGAAGTCAACGATGAAACACTCCAAAAACACTAGGTAAGTACTTTCTACCAAGTTATGTCCTAAACATATTTTCATTCACTCCTATTTATAATTTATTTATTTGTTTAGAAATTGGGGAAAATGCGCAAATGTACGCACATAGCCTTAGATATGACAATCTATCCGCAGATGACTTTAGGTTGGCCTGGACTGCTTATTCCAAATTTCGAAAATTATGCACAAAAGCAAAAATATTAATTAAGCTTTTTCACTTTTGCCTCAGTACAAGCGAGTGAATGGATTTCAATTAGTAAGTATGTAAAAATGCGGTTTAAGTGTTTACTTAAATTGTATTTACGAATTCACAAATGCAGTTAAAAAACGAATTTAAAAGAACAAACTGTATTGTGATTTTTTTTGTTTCATTTTTTATTTTCTCTACTTCAGTTGTCTTTTTATTTTAAAATTTGTCAAAACCCACAATTTTAATTATTTATTTATCTTTTATATTATATTTTCAGATTGAAATGATTTTAAAGTTATGAACAAACACTGATGTACTACATAAACATTGCAATAAAAAACGGAGAATTTTGTTTAATTTTCTATTTTATTTCAGAGCAAAGGTATGAAACATGTACATTTCATGAATGAGACATGTTCATTGCATCAATGAAACATGCTCATTGAATCAATGAAACATGTTAATTGAATCAATGAAACATGTTCATTACATCAATGAAACATGTTCTATGAATCAATGAAACATGTTCATTGCATCGATGAAACATGTTCATTGCATCGATGAACCATGTTCATTGCACCAATGAAACATGTTCATTACAACAACGAAACGTTTTCATTACATTAATGCAACTTATTCATTACATTAATGAAACTCGTTCATTACATTAACGTAATATTTCATGACATCAATGTAACAAATTTCTATGAAACATTTACTAGTTCAATGTAACATTTTACATTGTATCAATGAAGCCTTACATTGGTTCAAAAACAATGCAACTTTTCATTGATACAATGTAAAATTTCATTGATGGAATGAAGCTTTTTCTCTGGGTGTCTATCTTCAATTTTTGCATAAATGAGATTTTTATGTTAAAATACTCGGTAAAATAAGGCGCATCTATGGTACTAATTTGGAAATAAAAGAAAACAAAAATTGAGATTTTATGGTCATTTTTCTAATTTCTCTATCTTACACACTTATTTTTTCTGAATGCAATACCCTCTATCTCTTCATATAATTTGGGACTATTTTTTTGTTTTTTTTTCTTCTAAAAGATGGTTTTTTGGTGAAAAGAGTATGCTAAACCAGAATTTGGTTAAATTTTTTTAGTCGAAGCTTTAGTTTTCAAATTATGACTATTTTTATATCTATCCTGTGATTCCACAAGAATACCATTTTTTCTATGACAATTTGAAAATGGATTCAAAAATGAACCCTAAGAAATAGATAATACTTAAATAAAAATATAATCATTAATTCATTGTTATTATTTTTATTATAATATGTATAATTATATATTAAAAAAATTTGTGGAATTCATAAATACATTTTTTTTACTATGCAAAACCCTTTTTTTATACATGAAGAATTTTTGAATAGCAATACCCTCTATGTTCCATAAAATGGCTCGTGGTGCAAATATTAAAAAAAATATTATTTAGTAGTTCACGTAGTTAGGTGTAATAAACATTGTAGAACAAACAATTTTAATTTTATTTAAAATTAGGGATATAAACGGTTTTTTGGCTCTACTGAACAATTGTGTTCTTTAAGATAGAGGATATTGAATATAAACTGTCGATATATACTTTAAGGGGTCACAGACCAATATTTAAAGGTGTTGCAAACGCAATGACAAATTTAGTATACCCCCATTATATGATGGAGGGTATACAAATATTTCCAATCCGGCTAGCGACTTTAACCACTAAGGAAAGGCAAAAGTCTGATGGTACCGACTATATGATACCCTACATCACTCTAGTAAGATTGAATAACAATGAAGTATCCAATGTATACTTCGACTAAAACTTATTTACACAATTTAGCCAAATCGGACGAAATATATATGTATATGGGAGATATAGATAATTCTGAACAGATTTCTTTCAATTTCGGCAATGTTGGTCCTTGGATCAAGAAACTCTACCATGCTAAATTTTAAAACGATAGGATGTAAACTACAGCTTGAGCCAAATTGGACGAAACATACGATATATCTAAATCGGAACCGATTTTCTTTAAATTGTGCAATGTTGATCCATAGATAAATATACTCTACCATGATAATTTGCAAAACAATTGGATGTAAAATACAGATTCTATAGGCCTAATGGTCCAAATCGGACGAAATATATATATATAAATGGGGGCTATAGCTAAATCTGAACCGAATTTCTTCAAATTCGGCATTGTTGGTCCATGTGTTAAATAAACTCTACCATGCTAATTTTCAAAACGATTGGATGTAAACTACAGCGTCTATAGGTCCAATGGGCCTAATCGGACGAAACTTATAGATGGGAGCTATATCTAAATCTAAACCGATTTTCTTCAAATTCAGCAATGTTGGTTCATGGATCAAGAAAATCTACCATGTTAAATTTCAAAACAATTGGATGTAAACTACAGCTTCTATAGGGGTAAAGGGTCAAATCGGACGAAACATATATATAGGAGCTATATCTAAACCTGAACCGATGTTCTTACAATTCAATAGGCTTCTTTTCAGGTACGAAAGACTACTTACTGGAAAATTTCAGAACGATCGGAGTGAAATTTGGGCCTGTGTTCAACGAACAACTTTAGATGAACAGACGGACGGACGGACCGACAGACATGGTTAAATCGACTCAGCTAGTGATTCTGAGTCGATCAGTATACTTTAAGATCTAGCTGTAGTATTTGTAGGTGTTACAAACATCTGCCATGAAATATACCACAGTGTGGTGTAGGGTATAAATATCAGGTACCAAACAATTTGTCCTGATTTGCAAAAAAAATTATATTAAAATATGCAAAAAAAAAACAAGTAAGAAAGTTCAGTCGGGTAAACCGACTAATGAATCCCCTCACCTTGAGTCTCAAAAAATATTAGTAAATTTTATTATTTTGTTTTATTTAAATTATTTTCAATTTAAATTGCATTTAAAAACTTTAAAGTATGTACTGGTATTAAAGTTCAAAGCTGTTTACTTTTGGTACAAAATGGTCCATTTGTGTGAGAGCTACCAATAGGGGCGTCCCAATAACGGTCACTTTTCTTTGGACTCTAGGTACTATAAAAGCATTGCACTGTACGAAATTGCAAGTATTTGTATGCACTGGTATTAAAGTTAAAAGCTGTTAACTTTTGGTGAAAAAGGTCCATTTGTGTGGGAGGTACCACAAGGGGTGCGTCACTAACGGCCATTTTTCTCTGGACTCTAGGTACTATAAAAGCATTACACTGTACAAAATTTCAAGTATTTGTATGCTCTGCTATTAAAGTTATAAGCTGTTAACTTTTGCTACAAAATGGTCCATTTGTGTGGGTACCAAAAGGAGCGTGGCAATAATGTCTATTTTTCACTGTATTGTAGGTACTATTAAACCATTACACTGTACAAAATTTCAAGTCGTTGTATGCACTGATAATAAAGTTATAAGCTATTAACTTTTGGTTTAAAATTGTCCATTTGTGTGGGAGGTACCAAAAGGGGCGTAGCAACTTCGCCTATTTTTCCCGATGTAATAGTGATTAATAAACTTATACCATGTGTAGAATTTCAGAGGATTCAAATAAGTAATATAGATGTTATTAAATAACCAATATTTCACTAATTGTTAACCCTTTGTTTGGAGGTACTAGAAGGATTGGACCAATATGGCCCATCTTCGAACATAGCCGGAGATAGAAGAAAATATTACCACATACCAAATTTGAAGTCAATCGGTTACAATTTTTTAGAGTTATTGTGCGCACCAGCCAGCCGACAGACAGACGGACAGACAGACAGACGGACGGACATTTATCATTCGACTTAAAGTGACCCCAAACGAATATCCGCCGAACATACTTAGGGTCTTAGATCACTCCTTTGATGTGTTACACTTTTGGCCCGTAGCAAAGGACATCAATATGTTCAAATCGAAAAGTGAATTGCAACAAATTAAGTATGGCGTTCCACAAGGCAGCGTTTTAGGACCGTTATTGTTTAAAGTATACATTAACGACATGAAGAACTTGGATTTTAATGAAAAATTGTTTATGTTTGCAGATGAAGTTTGTTTATTTTATAGTTATAAATATGATGCTGTGCTAATAACAGAAATTGAATATGATGCAGCTTTAATTTCGGAGTTTTCTCGTGTTAATAAGCTAGTTTTAAATTCGTCCAAAACAAAGTTTATACGATTTAAACCTTATACCAAAATTACCGATGAAGTGATGACTTTACATATATTGTTGAATTGTTGTATCTCCAACTGTGAAATATCTAGTTGTCACTCTGAGCCATAATTTGTTATGGGATGCCCATATTGAAGGAGTTAAATCAAATATTGCTTCTGGCACTGGGATACTATACAAGTTTAAGCCTAAGCTGAACAGCAAAGTAAAACAGATGATCTACATCTTGTTCACTCACATCTTTCTTATCTATCTGTTATATACGCACATAGGAATCATGGAGCATTGCGATCGTTACAATCTGCACAAAACAAAGCTTTAAAAATTGTGCACAACCTTCTATCAGGTATTCATCCCATGATTTGTATAAGTACAAGGATAAAAATACACTTCCGATTGATGGTCTATACAAACTGCAGCTGCTGTTGTACATGTTTAATGCACTACATGGAATCGGTATTAGTACCGCAATGTTTAGTAGGAGTGGATCCCTAACTGGAAGAAATACAAGACAATCAAATGATATCATAACTTCAAGATGTAGACTTGAAATAACAAAACAGCGAATTAGTTATTCTGGACCAAGGCACCATAATGAACTTCCGTCACGGTTGAAGAACAGGTCAACTATATCTTCTTTTAAACTCCATTTAAAAGAATATTTAGCTCAGAATATTGAAACATATCTAATTTAACATTAGTTTTAATGGACTGTATGCGATGAAACTTGTAACATTTACATATTAAGATGAGAGCAAATTTGTTTATAAAGGGTTGTCAGTTTTTTAGCCTCTATAATGCCTGCAAGGCGCTGGGGCTCTAAATCATATATTGTGACGTTTTTAGAAGTTTTTTGTTACTGATCGATTTAATTTTTAATTAGATTTATTTATTGAATGTTTTCACATTCGAATTGTTCAGCTTTTTCGATCAACTCTTCCTTTCGAAAGAGAGGAAAATTAATAAATAAAATAAAAAAATGATATCGTCGGTGCGCCGACAAAAACTCCTATGTGTAATTTTTCGAATTTTTTTTATTGTCGAATTAGAACGTCCTAGCGGTCAAACGACTACCCACCAAAGCATTTTGCGCTATCTTGACCGGTTCCGAAGTTACCAAAAACTCCTATGTGTATCCCTCAATAGCAATGCTCCGACAAAAACTCCTATGTGTTGTAGGCACAGCCTGTCCCAAGGGATAGAAGGTTGGCTTCGATTCACGCCAAAAAACCGCTAATGAGGTTTTGTTCAGAATCATCCCCTCTATTCGACAATGAATAGATCAAAATTGGATCTGCTTCCATTCGCGAGTTATCGCGAAATTCAGTACTTTTACTCAAAACAAACTTAATAGCTTTGATTTGTAAAGAAAAACGCGGAAATTTAGAACTGTAACAGAATTCCCTTTAAATATGATTATTTGTAAGACGCTTTGTAACGTCCGCGATATTTGCCATGTTTTTTTATATTGGGAATTTTGTGTAATCCATAAAATCGACGTTCACAGCCAAATTTATCCAAAATTATTATACCGAATTTAATAAGATTAATATATTTGCATTCTATAATCTCTGAGGAATAGATTAATATCAGCGTTTTCGCGAAAAATATCCCTCTACGAATAAATTTTGTACAAAAAAAATTAGTTCGGAATTATTTTACTATATAATGCTATTATCTCGAAAATTATCTAGAGAAAAGGCCTACAACTCTTTCTTTAACAAACTAAATTTATAGTAATTTAGTAAGGATTTACAGTGTGTCTAAACTTTTGTATGCTTTTCCCTTTATATGTGGCATATTTTGATTTGAGACATTGTAAATTCCTACCAAATTATTATAATTTTTTTGTTAAAGAAAGACTTGGAGTCGTTTTTAATATCTCCCAAACTTTCTTTCACCACTTTTTCCTAGGACTGACCGTTCGCTTAATAATAGCATTATATAGTTAAATAATTCTGAACTTAAATGTTTTTTATTCGAAATGTATTCGTCGCGGGATGTTTATGGAGGAAATGCCAGTGCCAATGTATCCCTCAGAAATCATAGAATGTAAATATATTAATTTTAATAAATTCGCAATAATATTTTTGTAAAAATTTAGCGGTGTAAGTCGAATTTTTGGATTACAAAAATTTCGCTATGGAATAACATAGCAGATATCACGGGCATTACAAAGCGTCTTACAAATGTTCATATTTATGGGAAATTATGTTATAGTTTTAAATGTCCGCGATTTAATGTAATTAAGTTAGGTTTTTTTGGTTAAAAATTGTTTTTATCGCGATAACTCGCGAAAGGAAGCAGATCAGATTTTGATTTCTTCTTATCTGAGTAGAGGGGATGATTTTGTAAAAAACCTCATTAGCCGTTTTTAGCCACAATCCAGGCCAACTTTCGTGTGCTTGAGGTACGCTGTGAAAATTCAGATATCAAAACTCCTATGTGTAATTTTTTTGTTCTATAAATATTTAAAATGCTCCAAACAAAACATCCTATGTGTCGATTTTCATGGAAACCATTTACCACGTCATGGGCTTTTCACATGTACGATTTTTGTTATGATATATTAGTGGTAAATAATTAAAAGCAAGATTAAAAAATCTGAGATATTAAAAATATCGCGATTTGACGAAATAGCTACGTTTTTTGTCTCTCCTGAAAACTAGTAAAAAAAACACATAGGAGTTTTCGTCGGCGCACCGTCGATTTATACCCTCGTATCACTAAAGTGAGGGAAAAATAAGAATTTATTGGGAACATTCGAGGGGATTTTCTTGTACTTCACGGAACCTTTCGTAGATGTCTTTGGTTGTTGTAAAGGTTTGTTCAAACAGACCATTTAAACCACAACTCGGTATATACACTTGTCTGAATTTCTATGAGTAATATTTTTACTATATCTCTTCGCTTAAGCTATATAAGCTTCAAAAATATTCAACAAATGAAACACCATTATTTTCGGAATATTTCTGCTGACAAACTGCACTATTTTCAACAATAGATATTCCCAGTAGGCAAGATCAAGGAACGATGATGATATCGTCACAAAATCATCTTTTGGGAAAAATTCTTCTCCATTATATGCGGAGTAGGCTATCTAAATGGATTAAATGTATTTCGAAGATTGTCTAAGTAGACCATCTAGATAAGAAACACAGTACAACATTTTTCAGCTTATTGATTTGGGACTCAATTCTGAGAATTGGACGTGAAAGTAGCCCCAAATATAAGAACTTCTGCATCATTCGTTTAGTCAAGATGGCTCAATTAATAATGTAATGCCCATACGAATTTTGTTTGCTCAAGTTGGATTTTTAACACCTTTTCCATATTTTTTCTCGGTATACCGTACGGAATATCTCTTTTGTGTCTGAAGCAAAGTTGTAGATATTGAACAGGAGATAAACAAGTAAGAAATTTCAGTCAGGTAAACCGACTTATGAATCCCCTCACCTTGAGTCCCAAAAAAATATTAGTAAATTTATTTATTTTTTTGTTTTATTTAAATTATTATCAATTTAAATTGTCTTTAATATCTTTAAAGTATGTACTGGTATTAAAGTTAAAAGCTGTTAACTTTTTGGTGTAAAATGATTAATTTGTGTGGGAGGTACCAAAAGGGGCGTCCCAATAACGATCTGGACTCTAGATACTACAAAAGCATTATACTGTACAAAATTTCAAGTATTTATATGCCCTGGTATTAAAGTTATAAGCTGTTAATTTTGGTTCAAAATTGTCCATTTGTGTGGGAGGTACCTAAACGGGCGGGCCAATAACGCCCATTTTTCTGTGGACTCTACGTACTATAAAAGCATTATACTGTACAAAATTTCAAGTATTTATATGCCCTGGTATTAAAGTTATAAGCTGTTAATTTTGGTTCAAAATTGTCCATTTGTGTGGGAGGTACCAAAAGGGGCGTGCCAATAACGCCCATTTTTCTCTGGACTTTAGGTACTATAAAACATTACACTGTACAAAATTGCATGTGTTTGTATGCACTGGTAATAATTTTATAAGCTTTTAATTAGCCCTAAAAGACCCCAAATTGTTTTTTCTTGCTAATTATAACCAATGGTTTTATTATTTTATATAAATTACATCTTTTTTGGTAATAGTGTTTATAGCTCATGTAATTCTTTATATATTTTGAGAATGTGAAGCAATTGATGCTAACTACTCAAACATTAAAGCATAAGTTTGTTTGACATTTTTATATAGAAAAATACCTCTTTCATTTCAACTCAAAATTGATAACCTCTGACATTTTATATCTCTTTTAGTTTTTGTTAAATTTCCTTTTAGCTCTCATTAATTGCACTATTGTACTATGAATTCGTATTCTTATGTTTCCGCTTCTTTATTTAAGTTTCTTTTTTTTGGCGAGAAGGCCAACTGAATAAAAGAAACTTTTCGAGTTAAACCAAAGGGACGTAACGAATTTATGCTCCCTTGTGCATAATTTTCTCATCGTTGTGTCCTGTCCTGCCCTGTCCAATGGACCAATGTAGCGTGAAAAAAAGCCCCATCACAATTATTATATGATACCATGGAGTAGTTACTGGAGCATAGCGATTTCGCCTTGGCACTTCTTTTTCCGGTGCTTTCTTCAGCTTTTGTTAAGTAGGAAAGTTTTTGGTTTTTATTACATTACATTTCGCACTTTATATGTATTTGTGCGTTTTCTCTCTTGTTGCTTTGTGTTTGTGTGTGTTCTTTTTTGTGCGAATTTTGCACTCCGGTGCCGCTTAAATTTATGATTATCGCTTTTGCCGAGTGGAGCAAGTATTACGATACGATACGATTACTGGCAATGAATAAGAAAGCATAAGTACACCGGGAAATTTTTTTTGGTTGAAACAAAGAAAAAAAAAATATTAGAATCAATATCCCGTTTCTTTAAAATTATTGTTTGTAATAAAAAACAACATCTTGAATTCGAATGTTGCTTTATTAGAATTTTATAGATTTTTTCTCCAAATATTTATTAATTTTCCAAAATAATAATAGGATTTAGTTTTTCGTTCTGCTTTTATACCATTTTATATGATTTATTCTTGAAACTTCAAACAGTTGTTTTCTTAGATTCAATGAATATATGTTTTTCAGTGTAGATGTAGAACAAAGGGAAGAGTATGGTCTTTGAAAGTGAATGTATGCCCTCTGCTACACTGGAGTGTTGTAATTTTATTATTATACAACTCTCGGGAGAATCTGACTTACGGTCAACTCTGTCTTTTTTTAAAAGAAGGACAAAGTTTTTCAATGATGGAAAAAAATAGTAACATTTCCAATAGTAAAAAAGCAAATTATGGCATATAAGTAATGGCAAAGGTGGTCAGTAATGCAAGCTTTATTTTCATCATAATGAAGAAAAAACAGGATTCACATACTCTCTACTAGAACAATGTAATGCTTTTATTTTATGTAAGGAAATCCGCTTAAATATGCCGGTTGTGCCTCCCACTTTATACCCTCTCCACAAGTCACAAGGAAACGAAAAGGATTGCAGAAAAAAATTCGCAGAAAATACCAGTTGAATTACAAGTACTTCTGGATAAACAAAAGAATTTCCACCGAATGCTTTTTACAAAGGAAATCGTAATGAAAGAAAAAAATTATCATATGCAATAATTCAAAGATAATAAAAGACAATTCAAGCATAAAAATTGCAGAAAAAATACCAACGAACAATTGAAACTGTAAATGAATAAATACATAAACATAATTACAGTGCTTGAATAGCCAAGTGATTTGCATTTAAATTAAAGCCTAATAATATGCAAGGTTTTTGTTGGTTATGTAACAAACAAATCGGAAGACTAAGGATATTGCAAAAGCAATAATAAAAGCTATATAAAAACTATTGTTTTATAAAAGACATTAATGATAATAAGCCTTAAAGTATGCAGTATTCTCAATGAAAAATGTAAAAAGCCTAAATATAGGAATAATATTAAACTTTATTATAAAAACAAAGACGAAAATTTAAATACTATTAAAGCAAACAAAAAACTGAGAAAATGCATAAGACTAAAAAAGTTAAACAATACAAATACCTCAAAGGGTCGACCCTACTGCAGGGGAAGACCTCAGAGTCCAACTCTAGAATAGAGGAAGACCTCAGGGGTCGCCTCTGGTATAGAGGAATACCTCAGATGTCGACTCTAGTATAGAGGAAGACCTCAGAGGTCGACGCCAGCATGGAGGTATAGAGGAAGATCACATAGATCATCTCCAGTATAGAAAAAGACTTCAGACGTCGACTATAATATAGAGGTAGACCTCAGATGTCGACCTTAATATAATATTAATAATACTATTATGAAAAACCTCAGAGGTCGACTCTAGTAAAAAGTACGACTCTAGTATATCGGAAGACCTCAGAGGTCGACTCTAGTATAGAGGAAGACCTCAGAGGTCGACTTTAATATATAGGAAAACCTTAGAAGTCGATTCTGGTATAGTGGAAGTTCTCTAGTATAGAGGAAGACGTCCCAGCTCGACTCTAGTATAGAGGAAGACGTCCCAGGTCGACTCTAGTGTAGAGCCAGAACTAACAAGTCGATTTTAGTATAAAGGAAGACATCACAGGTCGACTCTAGTATAGAGGAAGTCCTCAGAGGTTGACTCTAGTATAGAGTAAAACCTCAGAGGTCGACTCTAGTATACTAGAGTAAGACCTCAGAGGTCGACTCTAGTATAGAGTAATACCTCAGAGGTCTACTCTAGTATAGAGTAAGACCTCAAAGGTCGACTCTAGCATGGAGGAAGACCTCAGAGGTCGACTCTAGTATAGAGGAAGACCTCAGAAGTTGAATCTAGTATAGAGGAAGACCGCAGAGGTCGACTCTAGTATAGAGGAAGACTTCAGAAGTCAACTCTATTATAGAGGAAGACCTTAGGGGTCGACTCTAGTATAGATGCAGATCTCAGAGGTCGGTTTTAATATATAGGAAAACCTCAGAAGTCGATTCTGGTATAGAAGAAGACCTCAGAGGTCGTCTCTAGTATAGAGGAAGACCGCAGAGGTCGACTCTAGTATAGAGGAAAGCCTCAGAGATGGACTCTAGTATAGAGGAAGACCTCAGAGGTCGACTCTAGTATAGAGGAAGACCTCAGTGGCCGACTCTAGTATAGAGGAAGACTTCAAAAGTCGACTCTAGTATAGAGGAAAACCTCAAAGTCGACTCTAGTATATGGAGGACGAAATCGAATGTGTACTTAGTATAGATGACGACCTCAGAGTTCGACTAGAATATATGACGACTTCAGTTTGACTCTATTATTGAGAAGGAACTCTGAAGTTGACTCTAGTATTGAGAAGCAACTGTGGGGTTGACTTCAGAATAGAGGCCGCAAAAGACATCTGATAAAGGTAAGAGACAAAAACCCTAAAAGTATACAATGTCTTTTACGAAATTTGTACATCCTTAACGTATATAGTATTTTTTTGTCCTAATTTTAATAAACTAAAATTTGTTACAAAAGATTAAATTGCTCAGATTCCTATATGACGATAGTACACCTCATTGGTTCTCAGTGGTATTAGTAAAGCCTTTAAGACTTCTCTATTCTAATAATAATCCCCAGGATTAATGAGATGATGTCACCCATAATAATTCGTAATTTTAAAACCCCTAAATATATGCAATTTTTATTTAAATTTACTTTTTTATGGTTAATGTATGCTAATTTTATTTGAAAAATCTTATATCGGATATCAAATTTTCTACTTCTATATAAAAAATTGTTTTTTAGGGAGAACTTAAAAATCACTTCCTTTTTAAATTTTATTTATTCTAAATTTATGATAAAAAATGTACATTTCTGTTCCCTTTTTAAAAGAATTTTGTTTGAAAGTCATTAGGTCTTGTATTCATAGTAATCTATTTTATTATATTTCCACAAAGACAGTTAGCTCCTCTCTCTTCCATTCGTTCGTACAAAGGAAACAATGTCAATCTCATAATACCATCAAACTGTAGACTTTGACACTTATCCTTGATGCCAACCAAGGCAGAGAAAGGAATGAGGAAAAAATGAAATATTAAAATATCTCTCTCTTGGAGGAAAATCTAAACATTACAAATTTGAAATGCCAGTAACAACTAACTAATAATAGCAAACAAAAAATATCCTTGGAGGAGGAGTAGAGAAATGAAGGAGGAGGGTGAGTAAGAGCATCAGCAACAACAGCAGGAGTAGGGACATCAGTATCCTAACACAGAGAAATCTGACTAACTAACCGATGAACAAAGTTTTGAGATGATTGATGGTCCTGTTTTGTTTGTATAGCTCAACAACAATGGAATGCATACAACATATCCCCCACCCACAGCATGGCAAAAAGGACATCGTTATACATTCAGGAACAATTCTTATGTTATGGAATATTTTCATTTTCCCTTCTCTTGTACTGAAAAAATGCACTTTATGAGGTCAAATGGTCAGGGAACACACACATATTCGTTCACATGCGGAGAATTCATTGAACTTTCTTGGGGTTCACTCCCTACTCATGGCAGGGCAAAGGAAATTTAATACATCTTTGCTATTGGATTTTTTTTAGATATTTTTGAAGAAGAAAAAAATTGCGGAGTGGGGTTTGACTGAAGGCTGAGGGATCAAAAGTCACAAAGTAAACATTTGATTCCCATTACTTTGGAGAAGTTGACATGCAAAATTGCTCAGGATTTGGAACAGAGAAAACTGTACAATAACCTTCAATGTCCTTGTTTTAAGCAACAACTAGAGTAAATGGTTTATATAAATATATCAGGGGGAATATATGAGAATTGCTTCATTTATGAAACGCAAAAAATCGATAGTTTCTTTACTCAAAGCTAATGAATACATCAATGTATGATTTATTTATTTTCTAAAATAGAATGAATGATTCATAATTCTTTAAATGGGTACAGTTGTAAGATATAGTGTAACACACATTACATATATTGTAATACTTCTTTTTATGTTTTCGAAAATTAAAGATTTTTTCATTGACTTTAGAGTGTTTATTTCTATAGCATATTCAAAACGAACATTTACTTTTATTCTAACTCACCAATTATATACACAATATTTACATAAGTATCTTGAAGTTTAACTTACCTAAAAAGAGAGACGGAAAAAGCATACAAATTAGATTATTATAATGCACAAGTTTTATGATTAGGAGAGGTTAATACAATATTCACATTAAAAATCAATTCTAAAAACATAATGTTTATGATCTGGAAAAGTTATTTACCATTGGATCTACAGAAAATTGTAGCATAGTTTTAGGAATTAAATATGAGTAGTTTATATTAGAATGACACTCTGTATGTCAAGCTCACGTAGACTATATAGTTAACTGTGATATCAAAAAACAAACAAACAAAAACACAGTAAGTAATCAGGTGAAACATATACATATATGGGGGCTATATCTAAATCTGAACTGAATTTCCCCGAATTTGGTAGATTTCATTCATTTAATATGAATACTCTCTCTGCCTAACTTCGGACTGATCGGATGTAAAATATGTACATATAATACATATATTTTCTACAGCGCATTTATGTCAAATCAAGTGAAACATATATATGGGGCCTATATCTAAATCTGAAAGGATTTTCCCCGAATTTGGCAGTGTTCATTCATGTAATAAGAAAAATTCGCTCTGCCGAATTTCGTACCGATCGGATATAAAATACGGTTTCTATTTTTTAATTAAATGAATTTTATTTAATTGTAGTAATTGTATTAATACAAGTATTAATACAAGTATTCATACAAGTAATACAAATAATACAAGTATTCATAAACGATTATTAGCCTAAAACACCCTTTGTAAACCATTGTTAAATGCGTGGATTTTAATATAGGTTCGACCCTACTTTAAGCATTTGTTAAAGTGACATTTGCATTTTCTTCGTGTGCATTTGCAAAACATTGTTATGGAATTTTTTAATTAAATGAAAAAAATATTATAAGACTGTTTTTGAACATATTTTCTAGAAATAGTTTAGGTTAAACTAAGAAAAAATAATAAAATACGTAACTGTGCCTTCTAGGAATGTACCATTAAATGGGAGATATATAAAAACATGGACCGATTTGTCGCATTTTTCCAGGAAGAGTCCAGGCATTGTGCAACATAAGCTACTTTGATTGTCACAGACGAACGGACCTAGCTAAATCGTCTATGGGCATTATATTCGTCCAAGAGGGAAAATAGTGTGTGAAAAAGATGGTGTTGCCAGCATTACATTGACGAAGTCATTAACATGTTTATTAGTTAAAATGCTGTTTATGAATACGATTTTTAAATAATCGTTTATTATGCCATAAGTGTTTGTTAACTAATGTGCACTTTAAATCATAATTAGGATTTTTTATGAATACGGCTGTAAATCTTTTAGATTTAAATTCAAGAACGATTACATAACTTTTTTTTTGAAATTTTAAAGTCATGTTCTTAGACGTATTTTTTAGTTACAGTGTGAGTTTGGAAGTGGTGAAATGATGGGATCTTTTTATACCCTCACTTTAGTGTGACGAGGGTATATATCATTTGCTACGGAAAAAAGTGTAACACATTGAAGGAGTGACCTAAGACCCCAAGTATGTTCGGCGGAAATCCGTTTTGGGTCATTTTAAGTCGAATGAACAATGTCCGTCCGTCTATCTGTCTGTCTGCTGGCTGGTGCGCACGATAACTCTCGAAAGGAGTAACCGATTGACTTCAAATTTTGTATGTGGTAATATTTTTTTCTATCTCCGGCTAAGTTCGAAGATGGGCCATATTGATCCACTCCTTCTGGTACCTACCCCACAAAGGGTTAAAATGTTGTGAAATATTGATTCTTTAATAACTACTATTATACGTATTCGAATCTTCTGAAATTCCACACATATTATTAGTTTGTTAGTCGCTATCAACTCGAGGAAAATGGGCGAAATTGCCACGCCCCTTTTGGTACCTCCCACACAAATGCATCATTTTGCACTAAAAGTTAAAAGCTTATAACATTAATACCAGTGTTTAGAAATACTTGAAAGTTTGTACAGTGTAATGCTTTTATAGTGCCTACAGTCCACACAAATGCACCATTTTGCACCAAAAGTTAACAGCTTATAACATTAATACCAGTGTATAAAAATACTTGAAATTTTGTACAGCGTAATGTTTTTATAGTGCCTACAGTCCATTGAAAAATGGGCGTTATTGTCACGCCCCTTTTGGTATCTCTCCCACAAAGGTACCATATTGCACCAAAAGTTAACAGTTTATAACATTAATATCAGTGTATACAATTACTTGAAATTTTGTACAGTGTAATGCTTTTCTAATGCCTATAGTCCAGTGAAAAATAAGCGTTATCACCACGCCCCTTCTGGTTCCTCCCACTAAAATTGACAGAATAATTTGTGTAATATTCAATATTACATTACTCACAAAGTGAGGGTATACCTTAGTCGGTTTACCCGAGTGAAACTTTCTTACTTGTTTTTATAAGATTTTTTTTTTTATCAAAACAACTTGTGAAAAGCAATCACATTTTCTGTGGATATATATAAAATAAGGCAACATTTTATTGCGGCATTAGATTTTGCGGCCGGTTTTGGTATATAGGATAATGTAGATCTCAGGCTATAAATTAATTTCATTGAATTAGCTCTAGTTCTCGTTATATACCGCAATATGCCCAAACGGAGATGTTACACCACATATTTGAGCGCAACTCGACAAAAATGGATATAAATTATTTCGGGATAGTTTTAAAAAATTGGAAATTGTATGAACGTTAACTTTTCTTAATACCATTTTATTATCCGTTGCACGGTTTCGAATGTATATGTCAAAATATGACGTCAAAATTATATTTTTTTTATATAATTTTGTTTATTTTGTATTTTGTTTTTTTATTTAATAATTTTGATTCCACTTCCACAAGTTGTTTTGATAAAAAATTTTAAAAAGTAGATCCCATCATTTCACCACTTCCAAACTCACACAGTCGCTGAAAAAAAGACGTCTAAGAACATGACTTTAAAATTAAAAAAAAAAACAATTGATGTAATCATTTTTGAAATCAAATCTAAAGGATTAAATTTGTAAAAACTTTAGAAATTATTATGGGGTGTTACAAGACAGCTTTTATTTTTTTAAAATACCTAACAGTACCTTCAAAACAAGCTATAGTATATCAAAATCGGTCCAATATTTCAGGAATTACAAGCGACTGAATGAACAAACCTTTTTGAAAAAATCGTAACTCCGCCATCTTTAAATTGCTCATAACTTTTCAACAAGATTCTTTAAACTTTTTTCTTGAAACACGTGTAAAATATTTTTAAGAAAAGTATACATACACAAGCACTGACAAAAATTCAAAGACGGCAGCAATGATTTCGAGACAATGATAAGTTGGCTTTAAAGTTAGTAATTTCCTACTTAAATTAAAAATGGTTTACTTAATATTAAGAAACTTGACTTAATGTTTATTAAATTGTCTTAATATTAAGTGTGGAATGATCTTACTTTAAATATTATTTGTCATTGGCTCGAAATCATTGCCACTGTATTGAAAGTTAGTAAACTTTTTTTCTGTGAACTTTTGAAACAATCAAAGCTAGTGATGTCAAAAATCGGACCGTTTGGCATGGAATGACTCATATATGACTTAAAAAATACCCCCCTAATTGCATTCACCCAATTCCGTTGAATTTTAAGTCATTTAAACAAATTATCATTTTTGGGCAACTGGCTTAAAAGGATGCTTTAAATTCTCTCTCTTTAAAGAGGTCTCTTTCTGATTTTAGTATTTCCAGATCCTTGGTCATCATGTTCAGGCAACTAATATTGTATGCTTAACGCACACTGGGCTGTTATGGTGTGTGATGCTGCTGCTGTCACCGCCAATACTGAGGCTCGTCTCGTCTCAGCTCAGCTCCTCCAACGCCTCGCTCTAGCGAGGAGCACATGGTGTTGGTTGATAGTGTTTTGCTAGTGTGTGTGTTTAGGACCATTTTTTCTCCTTCTGTGGATGTTTCATCCCAAGCACATCAACAGCAACTAAACTAACAATGGCAGGCACTAGTCAAATGCCAAACCCTTTTCTCTTTACTTCCTTCGTCCCCGTCCCCGCTGTGTATGTGTGTGTTGTAAGCTCTTACAACAATAACCCACCATGGCTTCTGACATATTTCTTTAAACAACGACAATTGTGTGTGTGCGCGATCTCGCAAAAAAAAAACTGAAAAATATTTTTGTATACGCTTGTTATTTTCTAACAAACAAACAGCTCAGAAACTAGCAGAAAAATAACACAACAGCAGGAGCTGCTGCTATGTCCTTACACACGTCTCCACAACCAGGGTAAGAACGGAGCTCCTCGATGGGCAAGAGCTGAGTATGCAAGCCAATGCGTTTTAGAAACGTACATCATTTGTATACGCTTGAATGAGAAACACGAACATATACCAAAAAACTATTTTTTTTTCTCTTCGACAAAAATTCGTACAGAGGAGACATGAACTCCAAAGCCATCTAGCATGCCCTCCTTGCATCGAGTGCACCCACCACAACCCCCCGGTAAGGGAGTGCATGACCCGTGCCGGGCTGTTGTGCATCCTTTTAAGCCTTTTGTCTCGTTTTTCATAGGAGGCAGGGAGACAGAGGAACCGGAGCAACAACAGGGTTAGTGTTAGTGGCATCAGCAGGAATAACAACAATGGACAGTCTGACTAAACTAATACTGACCACCATCAAGCAGCACCCTTCCCGAAAAATACAATCCTCCACAAAAAATTGTTGTGCACGGGGCCATGTTTTGTAGCTGCTGTCATAAAGCTCAGTGGGTGGTGACATCGTCAACATCATCAACAGCAACATCACCAGCAGGAGCCATAACAGCAGCAACAACAGACATGCCTAAGCATCATTATTTGGTGGGCGGAGGGGATCAGGTTCTGTACTTTGGCCTGCAACATCAGTCTATGTCCTCAGAATATTTGTGTATTTGTATATGTGTGAGTGTCCGGCTGTCGTTTGATATTGAAGGCGGCTTAAGCCTTTGTAAAGTAAACAATGGTCAACGAAAAAATAACACAGGCTTTAAACTTTCCCTCCTCCACTCCCAGATCAAACAACGCATGTATATCTGGGAGTTTTCTCTGCAAATGCATTTATACACATACACATACACATGAATGTATGCATCTAAAAGCATGTTAAAGGACATGCCTATGGTGGAGTTTTCTATGGCACTATAAGTATGCTTTTGTATGTGTTCGGGTATGCTTGATGTAAAGTTTAACTGGAAATCATGTTATACCAAGATATAGGGGTATTTAGAATATTTGATTTGGCAGCAGCAAGAGTTTGACATTTTAAACCACATATTTAGAGCAAAACCGAAATTGGGCATTTAAAGCAACTATTTAAGTTTCTACTAAAGAGTTTACCAATATCAAATATTTTAAATGTTTAACAATTTTAATTAATTTAAATTAAATATAACCACCTAAACCAAGCAACTTCTTATTTAGAAACTATCGAAAGAAAAAACCAGTAAGGAAAGGCAGAAAGTCGGGCGGGGCCGACTATATAATACCCTACACCTCCCTAACAATGCGATAAGGGTCATTGCCATAATAATTTGGAATAATTGGTAAATGGGTAGAAACATATTATCTAATTCTGAAACGATAATCGCTAAATTAAGCAATATTCGTTCCTAAATTGAGAAACATCTTTCTGGAAAATTTTAATGATCGGAAGTAAAATACAACTTCTATAGCGGTTTGATACCAAATCAGGAGGAACAATCAATATAAATCTGAACCGATCTTCCCTGAATCCTCATTCATGTAAAAAGACCTCCTTCTGTCGAATTTCGTACTGATCGCATATAAAATACAGTCTCTACAGCGCCTACATGTCAAATCGGGGGTAACGTATATATGGGGGCTATGTCTAAATCTGAACCGATTTCTTCCAAAATTAACAGTGTTCATTCATATAATAAGAAACCTCTTTCTGCCGAATTTCATACTGATCGGATATAAAATAACATTTTTACAGCGCTTACAAGTCAAATCGGGGGTAACGTATATATGGGGGCTATATCTAAATCTGAACCGATTTTCTCCAAATTTAGCAGTATTCCTTTATGTAATAAGAAACCTCTTTCTGCCAAATTTTGCACTGATCGGATATAAAATACAGTTTTTACAGCGCTTACATGTCAAATCGGGGGTAACATATATATGGGGGCTATATCTGAATCTGAACCGATTTTCTCCGAATTTAGCAGTATTCCCTCATGTAATAAGAAACCTCTCTTTGCCGAATTTCGCACTGATCGGATATAAAATAACATTTTTACAGCGCTTATATGTCAAATCGGTGGTAATGTATATATGGGGGCTATATCTAAATCTGAACCGATTTCTTCCAAATTTAACAGAGTTCATTCATGTAATAAGAAACCTTTTCCTGCCGAATTTCATACTGATCGGGTATAAAATAAAGTTTTTACAGCGCTTACATGTCAAATCGGGGCTAACATATATATGGGGGCTATATCTAAATCTGAACCGATTTTAACCAAATTCAATAGGGATCGTCCTTGGGCCAAAAATAAGATATGTGTAAAGTTTCGTCGAGATCGGACCATAATTGCGACCTGTACTTTGATTACAAAAATACATGCACAAACAGACGGACAGACAGACAGACGGACGGACAGACAGACAGACAGACAGACGGACAGACGGACATAGCTAAATCGACTCAGAAAGTGATTCTAAGTCGATCGGTATAATAAACGATGGGTCTATTTCTTCTCCTTTTGGGTGTTACAAACAAATGCACAAAGTTATAATACCCTGTACCACAGTGTGGTGTAGGGTATAAAAATAGAGAAATGTGAGAAAGATTTGTAATCGTCGTCATTGTTTTTGTATACGGATTTTCTCTTGAAAGTTTATACTGAGAAAAAATAATATAAGACTATCTGCCACAGCATTTCCGTGGATCATGATTCATACTAAGCATGTTTTATTTGCTAAGTTAACAATATGCTAGAGAGATGGCAAATGCATTCACATAAATATTTCGTGCCTAAAAGTCGGCACCTCAGGACTGTAGTGCGTAAAGCGTAATGCAAAATAGTATATGCAAAAATTTTGACTTTTCCAATAACATATTCATACTTTCGACTGGATACCTTTATACATTTATTTAAATACTTATATTAATAAATATTATGATTCATTGAATCGAATTACACTATGCAACAAAAATTTTGTCAAAGGGCTGCGCATAACATTTTCTGGTGTAATATGTAACACGAAACAAATATTTAAAAAAAATTTTATGGTATTTTTAACCCCTCACCATAGAGAGGAGGGTATATATCATTTGCTACGAACCAAAAGTGTAACACATCAAAGCAGTGACCTAAGACCATAAGTATGTTCGGCGGATATCCGTTTTAAGTCGAATGAGCAATGTCCGTCCGTCTGTCTGTCCGGTGCTCACGATAACTCTCGAAAGAAGCTACCGATTGACTTTGGTATGTGGTAATATTTTCTTCTATCTCCGGCTAAAGGGTTAACATTTAGTGAAATATTGATTATTTAATAACTTCTATACTACTTATTTGAATCCTCTAAAATTCTCAACATAGTATTAGTTGATTAGTCACTATTACCTCGAGAAAAATAGGTGAAGTTGCCACGCTCCTATTGGTACCTCCCACACAAATGGACCATTGTGTACACAAATTTACCAGCTTATAACTTTAATACCAGTACATACAAATACTTGAAAATTTGTACAGTGAAATGTTTTTATAGTACCCATACTATATTAAAAAGTGTGCGTGTTTGCCCAGTCCCTTATGGTACCTCCCAAACAAAATTGCCAAAATAAACAATATGAAAAATTATTTATTTTTAATATCTCTATTTTTACAATAGTGTCATAAAATGACATTGTTTTCTTCGTTATGGTATAAAAAACAGAGGCAGTGGTTGTTAGAAATACAAATCACTAGCAGGTCAAGCGTCGATAAATAAATATTACAATTGTATTCAATTACTGGTATTAACACCTATATTATTTTAAAAATGTATGTCATTAACCGCCGGAGTCGGAGCTGGAGTCGGAGTCGAATCATATCAAAATTTGACTCCGGTAGTCGGAGTCCGATTCGAGTAGTTTTGGCTCGACTCCACGGCCATGCACCAAATAGTTGCCCCCAATGTGTAACTTTTGGCGTTTCTTCATCTAATTCTTCAAATAGGGACCAAATCTATATATATTTATAACCAGTAAGGAAAGGCAGAAAGTCGGGCGGGGCCGACTATATAATACCCTACACCTCACTAACAATGCGATAAGGGTCATTGTGATAATAATTTGGAATAATTGGTAAATGGGTAGGAACATATTATCTAATTCTGAACCGATAATCGCTAAATTAAGCAATATTCGTTCCTAATTTGAGAAACATATTTCTGGAAAATTTTAATAATCGGAAGTAAAGTACAACTTCTATAGCGCTTTGATACCAAATCAGGAGGAACATATATTCGGATGTTATATATAAATCTGAACCGATTTTCCCTGAATACTCATTCATGTAAAAAGACATATTTCTGTCGAATTTCGTACTGATCGGATATAACAGTCTCTACAGCGCTTACATGTCAAATCGGGGGTAACATATCTGTGGTCACAAGGCATAACAGCATAACTCGAGTTATGCTCAAATTGCGTTTTTGATGCCACGATGTTCCCCATATACGATTACATAATGTGACAAATTTTGGTGATGATACCTTGTTTAGTTGTTCAGATATAAGGCAAGACTTATTAGCATATCTCGCTGTATCACTACATTTCATAACGTACATAACAGCATATCTCACATTTTTTCCTTTGAAAATTATACTTGTGTTTTTATTCCCCAGTTATCTTTGGACTATTGAAGATGTAAATTGTATGAAGTCGTAACAGCATATCTGAGTTGTGTTATTAGTCCAAGTTGAACTAAGCCCTAGCACAAAAGCATAACTCAACTTATGCTGTTATTCCAAAATCTAATATTGACTACTGGATGTTGTAAATTTCGAAATCATCCTTTGATTTATCAGCAGAAGTCGATATATTCTACAATATATAATAAAATTCATTATACCCTCACTTTAGTGTGACGAGGGTATATATCATTTGCTACGGAAAAAAGTGTAACACATCGAAGGAGTGATCTAAGACCCTAAGTATGTTTGGCGGATATTCGTTTTGGGTCATTTTAAGACGAATGAGCAATGTCCGTCCGTCCGTCTGTCTGTCTGTCTGTCTGTCTGTCTGTCTGTCTATCTGTCTGTCTATCTGTCTATCTGTCTGTCTGTCTGCTGGCTGGTGCGCACGATAACTCTCGAAAGGAGTAACCGATTGACTTCAAATTTGGTATGTGGTAATATTTTTTTCTATCTCCGGCTAAGTTCGAAGATGGGACATATTGGTCCACTGCGTCTAGTACCTCCCACACAAAGGGTTAAAATGTTGTGAAATATTGATTCTTTAATAACTACTATACTACTTATTCGAATCTTCTGAAATTCCACACATAGTATTAGTTTATTAGTCGCTATCAACTCGAGAAAAATGGGCGAAGTTGACACGTCCCTTTAGGTACCTCCCACACAAAGGTACCATTTTGCACCAAAAATTAACAGCTTATAACATTAATACAAGTGTATAATAATACTTGAAATTTTGTACAGTGTAATTCTGTGAAAAATGGGCGTTATCGCCACGCCCCTTTTTGCCAAATCATACGACAATTTAATATCTCATAACGTTTATACCAGTGCACATAAACGCTTAAAATTCGGCGCAGTGCAATGAATTTAAAGTATCTACTGTTCAGCGAAAAATAGGTGTATTTGTTAAAACCCTTCTGGTAGCTCCCACACAAATTGACAGAATAATTCGTGTAATATTCAATATTACATTACTCACAAAGTGAGGGTATACCTCAGTCGGTTTACCCGACTGAAACTTTCTTACTTGTTTTGTAATAACGACACAACTCGAGTTGTGTGTTTTGTAACTTAATTTATTTAAAAAGGGAATAACAGCATAAAACAGTTTTTAGCCTATAACATTTATAATTAAAATAATTATATAAATGTGTTCGTATTAATTAATTTCACTTCCAAGTCCTGAGAAATTGCAAGCATAAAATTCTAAATAAGTTTATAAATATTTTTTCTATATCGATTCAAACCTTTAAAATGCTCTCCTGAAAACTTGCAAAAACACACATATGCTGTTATGCCTTGTGACCACAGATATGGGGGCTATATATATATGGGGGCTATATCTAAATCTGAACCGATTTTCTCCGAATTTGGCAGTATTTCTTCATGTAGAAGGAAACCTCTTTTTGCCGAAGTTCGCACTGATCGGATATAAAATAACATTTTTACAGCGCTTACATGTCAAATCGGGGGGAACGTTTATATGGGGGCTTTATCTAAATCTGAACCGATTTCTTCCAAATTTAACAGTGTTCATTCAAATAATAGGAAACCTCTTTTTGCCGAATTTCATACTGATCGGATAAAAAATACAGTTTTTACAGCGCTTAAATGTCAAATCGGGGGTAACGTATGTATGGGGGCTATATCTAAATCTGAACCGATTTCTTCCAAATTTAACAGTGAATGAACACTGTTATAAGAAACCTCTTTCTGCCGAATTTCATACTGATCGTATATAAAATAACATTTTTACAGCGCTTACACTTCAAATCGGGGGTAACGTATATATGGGGGCTATATCTAAATCTGAACCAATTTCTTCCAAATTGAACAGTGTTCATTCATATAATAAGAAACCTCTTTCTGCCGAATTTCAGACTGATCGGATATAAAATAAAGTTTTTACAGCGCTTACATGTCAAATCTGGGGTAACATATATATGGGGGCTATATCTAAATCTGAACCGATTTTAACCAAATTCAATAGGGATCGTCCTTGGGCCATAAACAACATATGTGTAAAGTTTCGTCGCGATCGGACCATAATTTGACCTGTACTTTGATTACAAGAATACATGCACAGACAGACGGACAGACAGACGGACATAGCTAAATCAACTCAGAAAGTGATTCTAAGTCGATCGGTATAATAAACAATGGGTCTATTCCTTCTCCTTTTGGGTGTTACAAACAAATGCACAAAGTTATAATACCCTGTACCACAGTGTGGTGTAGGGTATAAAAATGGATGTGTGTACACACATCACATGGAATACATGGACTCCAATATGACTGGACCGATTTTGTGGAAATTTCCTACAATTATGCTGCACTTTTTACCTTCTCTTCATTTTCCTAAGGAAGTTAAAATACAAAAGAATTTATTTTCCTGTAATTAAAATAATTCCTGAAGAATCCTACAAACAGCAATGGCTGCTTTTTATTGACTAGCTTAAGAACATCTCACTATTCATAACAGATTTTTAACGCAGACTTTAGCAGCTACTTAAAAATCAAAAGTCTGAGATTTATACACAAAACAAATAAACCTGGATATCATATATCGGGTTTTCTAATAGGGACATGACAATTTCGTATCTTTGTGTCAACGCACCCTCAAACCATTTTTAATGATCTTTTAGTGTCAAAAGTTAGTCATAGTCAACATTTTCATCATGGTAAAGTTCACTTACGTTGGAGCGCTTACTCCAATTTTCGGCCGTAATAATCGTCCCACCCGACAGGCTGTGCGTGCGTGGATGTTCCGGCGCCAAAGAGACGCCGTACCGCTAGAAGCGACGAAAATATCGCAGCCGTAAGTGTATCCTTTCAAAATGAGCCAAATCAGTCGATTACACGTCGTTGTCAGGAATTGGACATCTCTCAAACCACACTGTGGCGAATTTTGCGAAAAGATCTTGGCCTTCATCCTTATCTTAGAGAGGTGGGTATATATCATTTGCTACGAGCCAAAAGTGTAACACATCGAAGGAGTGACCTAAGACCCGAACTATGTCGGCAGAAATACGTTTTCGGTCATTTTAAGTCATTTGAGCAATGTCCGTCCGTCCGTCTGTCTGTATGTGTGTCTGTCTGCTGGCTTATGCGCACGATAACTCTCGAAAGGAGTAACCGATTTACTTCAAATTTGGTATGCGGTAACATTTTTCTCTATCTCCGGCTAAGTTCGAAAATGGGGCATATTGGTCCACTCCTTCTAGTACCTGCCCCACAAAGGGTTAACTTTTAGTGAAATATTGAGTCTTTAATACCTTCTATACTAATTACTCAAATCTTCTGAAATTTCGCACATAGTATTAGTTTGTTCGTCGCTAACACGCCAAGAAAAATGGGCGAAGTGGCCTCCTCCTTTTTGGTACCTCCCACACAAATGGACCATTTTGAACGAAAAGTTAACTGCTTATGGCTTTAATATAAGTTCTTACAAATACTTGAAATTTTGCACGGTGTAATGCTTTTATAGTATCTAGAGTCCAGAGAAAAGTGACAGCTATTGGCACGCCCCTTTTGGTACCTCCCACACTAATGGACCATTTTGTACCAAAAGCTAACAGATTTTAACATTAACAGCAGTGAAAATAAATACTTGAAATTTTGCACGGTGTAATGCTTTTATAGTATCTAGAGTCCAGAGAAAAGTGACCGCTATTGACACGTCTCTTTTGGTACCTCCCACACTAATGGACCATTTTGTAACAACTGTAAACAGCTTTTAACTTTAATACCAGCAAATACATTAAAGTTATTAAATGCAATTTAAGTTGATAATAATTTAAATAAAACAAAACAAATTTACGAATATTTCTTTGGGACTCAAGGTGAGGGGATTTAATAAGTTACGTTTTAATTCTGTTTTGTAATGTATTGTTTTGAAAATAAACCGATTTTCTTATCAAATTCCAAAAAAATACCTAAATTTTCCACAGAAAATCAAATCAATTTCCTTGACATATTTGGTTTAAATTTCGAATTATTTCAGTTTCAACAGAATTGATTTAATTTTGCTGAGCTTGTTATTTTTGTCGCTTTTTTTGTAGGTTAATTACTTAAACCTTATTACAGTTTTATGTTGTCTCAAAACTTTGTACGTTTTTGCAAAACGTAGAAAAATCACAAATCTCGTTTAGATAACAGACAACAAAGTTGTCTGTTTGTTTGTATTTTTTAAACAACTTCGGATACTTCAAAACACCGAACTCCTGGGATGAGGAGAAGATTATAAAATTTAGACTAATGGAAGGACGGTCTAGAGCGCACATACTATGTGTGTGTGTGTCTGTGTTGTCTCTTTTTATGTACATACATAAAAAGAGGCAAGAGGTACTCTGGGAATCTTAGGGACTAAAAACAAACGAACCAACAACCGGTAACCGGTAACCAGAACAACGAACTCTGACAAAAATCAAAATCATCATCATCATGCTCAGGTTCATTTCCATCCTTGGCAGAATGATTAAGGACTTCAGCAACCTCAGCTTCATTATCATGTTTGCCAAGCGATTATCAGGGAAGCCATCTCTCTACCCTTGTGCTCTCTTGTGTCTCCCATCATTACCATTATCGTTCTCCTCGTTCTTATTATTGTTATTATTATTATTGTCAAGCGGCAAAAACAAACTTTAAAGCTTAAACAATCTTCAAATCTAATTGTATCCACCCGCTGCCGTTGCCTTTCTTTCAGCCAGGAAAACATGTCTCCAGTTCAGTTGGGGTTTTTGTGTTTTGCGGTTGTTGCCTGGGAATCATTTGAAATAAAATAAAAACTGACAAATAAAACATTGACATAAAAAGATCAAAATACCAGATATACAGGTATGTGCTTACAACTCCCTCCCCTCCTTTTAGCCTTAGACAACACCGGCAGAGCACTAAGTGTAGGACAACGCAAAAAAACAGTTGAAGAAACTCCAGGATATGTTGGGCACAAAAAAGTTATTACACACAAGTATTCTGTTATTACCACTCATCTAAGGACTACTCTAACTTCAATGCTTGGCTCTGTTCTCTCTCAGTTCTACAGGATTCGGTCGTTCTGCTCCTGATACTTGTCTCGCCGCCTGCTCATCCTCAAACATGACAATCATCCTCATCGTCATCGTCGTCTATGGCAACACTTAACAACCCAAAACAACTTCCTTATCGTTGATAATACTTTGTTTCATTATATATCCCGAGTTTTTTTTTTAATTTTTTTTTGCTTTTATGTTCCCCATTTTGCTTCTGATCCTGTTAGATATTTCGTCCTTCTCCTCAGTCATAGATTACAATTTTTGTTTTACGGGGGATTATGAATGGGGATGGAGGCAATGTGGCCAAAGCTGTAAAAGCAGTCCTTGATTATGATGAATGTTGCACAATCACATCACAGTTTTGTTTTGTTTTTTTGCCATCTGTATTTATTTATTTGTTTCGGTAAGGATTACGAGTGACTACGAGATTGGTAGGAGAGTACTTATGCAATTATGACTTTATCCTTTTTCCCTTCGGCAAAGGATATGTATTTGCTTCTCTATTTTGTGTACACGACGGCAACGACTACCCGACCGACGTATTGCAATTGTATAATATTGTTTGAATGAAAAAAAAAAGAAAAACAAGCTACATTAGTGGGGCAAAAACAAAAGGATGCATTAAGTATCTGGCAAGGCAGGTACGTGGAAGGAGCTTTTGGGAAAAAGAGTGAAAATGGAGATATCTAAAAATGAAGCTTGTAGATGATTTTACGTTTGGATGGATGAAACAAACACAGAGAGGAAAAAGTCGGGCGATACCGGCAATATGACACGCCGCGCCATCGTTTTAGAGCAGAATACGTGTACATATTTTCCCTTAAAGTCTGGAATGTTTTCTTGAGAGATGTATACTCTGGCTGTATATAAATTTGGCCTGTAAGTAAATAGGAACCGATTTATTCGTCCATGTACGAATACATACATATGTGTCAGATTTCATAAACATCGGCTTCAAAATTTGGCATCCGGAGTCGATACAGTGAAATCTGATGGAGCATGTACGAGTATATGGGAGCTATATCTATATCTGAACCACATTTTTACAACATTAAATACAGTTCATCCAAATACCAACAGCCACATATATGATAAAATTTGAGAATGAAAGAAGGAAAAAGTAAGCATCCGCAGTCGAAAACCTTAAATCGTATGGTATGTGTATATGAGATCTCTATCTATGACTGGACCTATTTTTACCATTTTCAATAGGGTTCGCGTTTGGGCTGTAAAAAACCTGTGTGCCAAATTGTATTGTGATCGTTCCATAACACCGTACGACAAATGCGAACTTTTTCTCCCTCCTAAGAACAAGACTAAGTATACAGAGGTCAATCTATTGGCCAACTGTAGATAAACTGCATACTCAGTTTTTATACCATCCAAAGAGATAGACCCATAGTTTATTATACCGATCGGCACAGAATCACTTTCTGAGTTTATTTAGCTATGTCCGTCTGTCTATCTTCTTCTTAATAAAGTGCAGGTCGTAAATATAGAGCAATCTTTAAGAAAATTGTTACAAAGGCATTTCATAGACTATCCCTATTGAATATGGGACATATCGGTCTATGTTTTGGTATATTCCCCATATAAAGGTACCCACCGATGTCACTTCTTGACACTCTAGAGAACACCTTCTTCAATGGAACTGGCTGAAATTTACGAATTTTTACTTTATATTGGGCCTAATTGTATCTAGTAATAATGGGGTACATCGGTCCAATTTTTGGTATAGCCCCTATATAATTGTCCCTACCGATGTCACTTCTTGACACTCTAGAGAGCACATTTTCAATTTATCTGCCTGAAATTTAAGATTTATACATTATAATGGACCTAATAGTCCCGAGTAAATATGGGGTACATCGGTTCATGTTTTGGTATAGCCCCCATATCAGTGTCCCCACAGCAGACGCTCTAAATTAATCATTCCTTTGGAAAATGGGATATACATCGGTCCATGTTTTGATATAGCCCCCATATAAAGGTACCCACCGATGTCACTTTTTGACACTCTAGAGAACACATTCCTTTGAACTGACTGAAGTTTAGGAATTAATACTTTATATTGGGCCTACTTGTCCTTAGTAAAAATGGGGTACATGTTTTGGTATAGCCCCCATATGAGGGTCTCCACCAGTCGGCAAAAACCTAATTTGTTCTTGGGTTTCTGCTTTAACTAAATTAGCTACAACTTGTTATACCCTACAGCACACTGTGGTACAGGGTATTATGACTTCGTGCATTTGTTTGTAACGCATAAAAGGAGAAGAGATAGACCCTCTTTTTATTATACCGATCGACATAGAATCACTCTTTGAGTCGATTTAGCCATGTCCGTCTGTCTTTCTGTCCATGTATGACCTTTTTCGAGCTTTGGTGTGTTCTGACACATATAGTAAAATTGTATGGCCAACATTTTTGTAGAACATTTCATTCCCGCCCCCTCATTTTAAGGGGGTGTTTTTTGCGATTTGTTAAAATGGGGCCAAAACTTACGGTTATGTGGGGGTGCTAGAGGGTTAATATGTTCCACCAAAATATTTGCCTTAATATTTTCTATAAAGTTGCTGAACATACTCCATACCAAAAAAAATAAGTTTGTTACATAATAGTGAAATACTAAAATTTTTGGGGTACAATGTGGTTTTTGAGCTATTTAGGGTGCCTAGACACGTTCAGATTGTATTGATATGTTCACAAAAGTTGTTCAGATTTACGTTGGCTACAATTTTGCCAAACATTGTTAGTGAAAAATTACGAGTCCCTGAAAGTTATGCTGAAAAAAGGGAAAAAAATATTTTTTCCTTTACTTTTTCAAAAAAAGGTAGCAAAAAAAATTTTTTTTTTGCGAAAATTTTAAGGGACTTTGTTCAGCATATTCAAAGTTACACTATTGCCAAATATAGTTAAGCGGTATCACCAAGTCTGAATTAGTTGTTGGACAAAAGCTGTTGACACCTTTTTCGAGGGGCCCACTGATTTTCAGAAACTTTGGAGGCCCATAAAAAAAAATTGGTCACCAATTTCGTCAAACCGAGTACAGGGTTATAAAGGGTCCGTCAATAAGAGCGCTACAAAAGTTTTTTTTTAAATAAAACAAAAACGGTTTTGGATATCAATGAAATTCTTTATTCCTGTGAAAGTACGTTCGATGCCTTTATGTATGGAACTCGATTTCTTTTGCATGGCCACCACGGGCACGCTTGCAGAAGTCCAGACGCTGAACCCAATTTTCGACGGTTTTCAAGCATAAATTGGCCGATACTGCTGCAATTTCACGTTCGATATTCGTACGAAGTTCATCAATCGTCGCTGGCTTGTTGTCATAGACCATAGACTTGACGTAGCCCCACAGGAAATAGTCTAACGGCGTCAAATTGCACGACCGAGGCGGCCAATCGACTGGTTTCCAATAAATTGATTGTGGCATTCGCTGTGTGGCTTGTGGCGCCGTCCTGTTGGAACCACATGTCCTCCAAGTCCATATCATCCAATTGGGGCCAAAAATATTCGGTTATCATTGAACGGTAGCGATTCCCATTCACAGTAACGTGCCGGTCTTGATCATCACGGAAGAAGTACGGCCCAATGACGCCGCCGGCCCATAAACCGTAATTTTTTCGGGATGCAATGATGACTCATGGAGTACGTGTGGATTGCTGTCTGACCAATAACGCATATTTTGTGTATTGACGAAGCCATTCAGCCAGAAATGAGCCTCATCACTGAAGATGATTTTTTGATTTTTCGCGCTCTTAACGTTGAGGCCACTGACTACGAATTTCGGTAGTAAATTTTAATAATTTCGACTCGTTGTTGGCTCGTATATCTTTCCATCATGAAATGGCAAACCTTACTGGCGTCGTTTGCTGTCCCTGTCGGTGTACTTTTGTAGCGTCCCTGTTGAAAAACCCTTTACTACCCTTTGATAGTAGAATCGAACCAATACTGTCAAGTCCGTGTATTTTTCAAAAAGTGTTCATTTGTTGCATAATGTTATGCATCAAATTTTTGTTAGATATGGGCTCACATAATTCATGACCGACCACAATTTACGATAAAAATATAACTATTCTGCATTTTTCGAATGTTTATATGAAAATTATTAAAATTTTCGCAATAAATATGTTTTTTTTTGCAATATGTTGTAATATATCGTCGAAACCGCGGAGCAGGAGGAAAATGGTGTTGTAAGAAGTTGAGGCTATTTAATTTAGAATTCTTCAAAACCTTCCTGAGCAAATTCGGGTAAATGGTTCTGATCGGATAAAGTCTGATTGGTCATGAATGATGCATAATTTAAAAAGTTTTAGCTAATTTAGTATGGTTCTTCAAAACAGTATTATCGTTGTAAAATTAGAAGTTGGCGATTCTTGTCATTCATGAATGTTTTATTGATTGTAGTATAGATCTTAGTGATTAATTTTATCACTAGTTGACCCCAGCGGACGTTGTACCGCCCATTCTGTTTGGGATTTTTTGGTTTGTTATTCATTGACATTTCATTAAAAAATTCATACATTCCGAGTTTCTAGAGAAAATCTCTAAAATATGTATATTGGACATAAGTCCAATTTGTTTAATATACGATTATATATATATATGTATATGTAAATCATTAATTGATTGCCTATCGGATAGCTGCAGTTAATTTTTTCAATTGTCAATATTTTAGTCATCCAAATCGGCGAACCGTTTTCGACTTATATAGCAAATATTCTAAAAATATATTTTTTATAAAAATAATAAAACAAAAATCTCAAAAAATTGTGTTTATTTTGATAACTCTGAAGCATGGTGGTTAGGAGAAATAGCAGTTGCTTTTCTATAGAGTTATTTTAAATGTTGTTATTTTACCTTAAGGTGAAATTTCGAATTTTCAGGTATGAATATTGAACGAAATCAGCAATATTCAATAGGAACCCGTGTTGCGTATACTTAATATTAATTTTAATAGAATTTAATTGATTCGTGTTCCGTACGAATACTAGTAATATTAATAAATAACATTGTTTATGCGTGATAATGGTTTCAAGATATATAGTACTCGTAAGACCTTGATTGAAACATTGTCTTGATATATATTTCGATTTTACTTATGCAAAACTAGAATTAGAGTCATACGATATTAGAGGATATGCTCAGTGTTCAGTAAATAACTCCTGGGGGCTCAAGAAATAATTATTTAAAAAAATCTATATTATGAAAAATCTTTCCCTGCAATTTCTGCCTGTCCACACAAATCCTATTTAACGCTACGCTCCTGCTAATTTTTTTTCTCTCTCTCTACCACACACTACTCAGTAGTGATACGTAACACATCACAGCGATATTAGCGAATGTCGGATAAAGAACGTAATGAATGATTTAAGACACTCACACACAAAAAGCCGCAACTGCAAGGATATGTGGAATTTCCCCCTAGCACTGCCTTTTTATCCTATTTCACAGGATAAATGCAACATAATGTCTTCTTCCTTAACAACAATTGCCATTCTACTAACTCTTTGCTTTTATTCGTCGCTATTTCTCTTGCCAACAAATGATGATGACGACTTGATTGTCATAATTGCAATTGTGTAGTAATAATGTGTGGAAATAATGATGATAATATAATATCAATGTTCAGGCACAACAAAAAAGCACACACAGAAAGAAGTTTTGTGAATACAAACAAAAAAGACTAAATGGAGACGGAAGAAATCTCCTTAACAAATTATATCAGGAAAAGAAATAACTGAATAAGGATAATAGTACTGAAGTACTTTGTGGAGTAAAAAAGAAAAAACCGAAGGGAGCATACTCTTCCACAACAGGATATACAATTAGTTTGCTGTTACAGTTCTTTTTCTAAATTAAATTAAATGTTTTCATATATTCTTTCTTTTTTTTTTGTTCAGCCAAAACATGCACATATTGTCGTTTATAACGTAACTACAGTATATTCCCCATTCGTCCTTTTTTAAGGATATTTATTTTCTTTTTTCTAGTTTAATGCAGTTTTTTCTTCTTTTGTAATGTGTTCCCTGCTTTCTCACAATGAATGTCAAATAAAAGTCATGTTCCTTTGCTTTGTTGCTGTTGGAGGTATCCTTGGTGTTCATAAGGCAATGTCCTTTTTTTGAAAGGTTATGCTGCTGCAGTGTATAACATTTAAGAGATCATTTACTTTTTGGCATCAAACATTTTTTAGATAAGATGAGAAAAATCCAAGATAAAATGAAATACGAGCATTTTGTGGGGAGAAAGAGGAAAATGTTTAGGTTAGAGCATTGCTAGAGATGGGGATGGAAAATATGTAAGTTTAATAACAGCAGGAGAATATTAAGGGGGCAATGGTCAATATCTTTAGGAAGTAAGGTGAATTACAATAAGACATAGCAAAAGTATCTCTAATCAACACTTCCTTTATTTTATTAACGCCTCTGCAAAAATATCCCCAATAATATTTATACCATTAACAAATGTCGCCAATTTAAGACTAAAATTTATAACCATTTTTTATAGTTTCACTTTTATTTTGATAAATTATATTCTTTATTTTCTTTTTAAATATATATCCATTTTTTCACTTTCTTTATTCATTTACAATTTCATTCATAAATGTAAACTTCCAATATATTTCTACTTCTTAGAATTACTATAAAATTGTTATTATTTGTAATCAAATTAAATTAAATACATTAGTTTAAGGCTTTAATCAAAGTTAAATATTTCAACTATAGAGACAGCCTTAACTACGATATCCTTGTGTTGTAAAATATATGTTAAAGAGAAAGTCTGTGCAACTTATAAGACTTTGTCTTCCCACAGAAAGTAACATTAAAATAAGTAAATTCAAATTAAAACCAGTAAGGAAAGGCTGAAGTCGGGTGGAGCCGACTATATAATACCCTACACCACTCTCGTAATATTGAATAACTCTGATATATAAATTTTGTAATTCATGTATAAATTGTTTACATAAATTTACTTTTGGGACATTTTATACTTAAATAATACCCTGTACCACAGTGTGGTGTAGGGTATAAAAACGATTGGATCTAAAGAGCCAAATCGGACGAAACATATATATGGGAGCTATAGCTTAATCTTAACCGATTTTCTTCAAATTCAGTAATGTTGGTTCATGGATCAAGAAACTCTACCATTCTAAATTTCAAAACGATTGGATGTAAAATACAGCTTCTATGGGACTAAAGGGCCAATCGGACGAAAGATATATATGGGAGCTATATCTAAATCTGAACCGATTTCAACCAAATTCAATAGCGATTTTAACAGCCGCGAAATACTCTACACTGCAAAATTTCAGAACGATCGGAGTGAAATGGCGACCTGTAGTCGACGAACAACTTTACATGGACAGACGGACGGACGGACAGACATGGTTAAATCGACTCAGCTAGTGATTCTGAGTCGATCGGTATACTTTAAGGTGGGTCTAGCTGTGTTATTTTCAGGTGTTACAAACATCTGCCGTGAAACAAACTTATAATACCCTGTACCACAGTGTGGTGTAGGGTATAATTAAAGCCTGTAAGGAAAGACATACCCTACACCTCCCTAACAATGCGAAAATGGGCATTGCGATAACAATTTGGCAGTGTTCATACTCGTACTTGTAATAAGAAAACTCTCTTTGCCGAAATTCGTACTAATCTGATATAAAATACTGTTGCTACAGCACTTACATGTCAAATCGGGGGTAACATATATATGCCGGCTATATCTAAATCTGAAGCAATTTTGACCAAATTCTATAGTCCTTGGGCCAAAAAAGAGCACTGTGCTAAATTTCATCACAATCGAACCATAAATACGACCTACACTTTGATTACAACGATACATCTACAGACGGACGGACAGACATACAGACTGACAGACGGGCATGGTTAAATCGACTCAGAAAGTGATTCCAAGTCCATCGGTATTAGGCATGTTTTCGTTACAACCTAGCACTTTTAGTTTAGCACTTTGCAACGAAAACAACTGACTTCCACTAACTGGCACATAAGCAATAAGTGGCGGATTTTCACTATCTGGTAGCAATGGTGTCATGAGTTGCGAAGAAAGAACAGTGCGAAACAGACGAAAAATTCGTGAAAAGTATTTATAAAACATATATTTACTATTCTATGTTCAATTGTTTACACTCTTTTGCAAATATTAAAATAATTTCCCATTTGTGTTCTTCTTCTTCCCGTTAATTCACAATAATTGATAAAATCTCTCCAAAAATGGGATGCCATATTGCTAAATATAGGGTGCCCAATCTGGCAACATCATACTCGATTAAGACATGAACACAAGCACCAAACTTCATCGGGAACTAATAGTGCTTAAAAGTGCTTAGCTCCCCATACAAATTAAGCACTTATGGTGTAACGAAAACACGCCTATTATAAACGATGTGTCTATATCGTATCCTTTTGGGTGTTACAAACAAATGCACAAACTCATAACACCCTGGACCACAGTGTGGTGTAGGGTATAAATATACGAGGATAGAGATCGATAATAAAGACGCCGGTAGGCGACTATAAATATTGAAGAATCAACGCTTAATTTTACAAAATAATAACACAGTGTACAAAATAATTGTATTTAATTTATAAAATCACAAACTTATGGCGATTTCGTTTCTGGAAAAAATGTTGCTCCGTCGACGTGAAATACTTGAAATTATTTACAACTTTATTGTGGGAATTATGTAGCTCCTCAAATATAACAGAACTGCAATTTTCAATTATAAACAAGTAAAAGCGTTTAGATACCCTCCACCATGGATTGCATTTAATTTTATTACTGGAAAAATCTTTGGATATGGAGCTAACCATGAATCGATTATTATACCCTACACCACACTGTGGTACAGGGTATTATAAGTTTGTTTCACGGCAGATGTTTGTAACACCTGAAAATAACACAGCTAGACCCACCTTAAAGTATACCGATCGACTCAGAATCTCTAGCTGAGTCGATTTAACCATGTCTGTCCGTCCGTCCGTCTGTCCATGTAAAGTTGTTCGTCGACTACAGGTCGCAATTTCACTCCGATCGTTCTGAAATTTTGCAGTTTAGAGTATTTCGCAGCTGTAAAGATCCCTATTGAATTTGGTTGGAATCGGTTCAGATTTAGCTATAGCTCCCATATATATATTTCGTCCGATTTTGCCCTTTAGTCCTATAGAAATTGTATTTTACATCCAATCGTCTTGAAATTTAGAATGGTAGAGTTTCTTTATCCGTGAACCAACAATGCCGAATTTGAAGAAAATCGGGTAAGATTTAGCTATAGCTCCCATATATATGTTTCATCCAATGGTAGTGTTTCTTGATCCATGAAATAACACTACCGAATTTGAAGAAAAACGGTTAAGATTTAGCTATAGCTCCCATGTATATGTTTCGTCCGATTTGGCCCTTTAGTTCTATAGAAGCTGTATTTTACATCAAATCGTTTTGAAATTTAGAATGGTAGAGTTTCTTGAACCGTGAACCACCATTGACGAATTTTAAGAAAATCGATTAATATTTAGATATAGCTCCCATATATATGTTTCATCCGATTTGGTTATTTAGTCCTGTAGAAGCTGTATTTTACATCCAATCGTTTTTATACCCTACACCACACTGTGGTACAGGGTATTATTTAAGTATAAAATGTCCCAAAAGTAAATTTATGTAAACAATTTATACATGAATTACAAAATTTATATTTCAGAGTTATTCAATATTACGAGAGTGATGTAGGGTATTATATAGTCGGCACCGCACGACTTTCGCCTTTCCTTACTGGTTTTTGTTTAAGTATATTATTAATATAGAATTTTAGGCCGCAAATTCTTTAGCCAAACTCTTTACCTGAAAAATGTGGTATTTATGGCTTAAAATAGCTTTTTTTTGAGAGCTACATCTACACGGGCACTATAACAAAAAAAATTTATTTGTATACATTTAATTGAGCTGAATTCTTGCCAAAATGGAATATAAACTACAAAGTTTCAGCTAAATTACTTAGAAAATGCGGTGTTTATGTCTTAAATAAGGCATTTTGGGAGCGGCATCTATAGGTGAATTATAACAAAATATGAACCGATTTAAAAAAATTTTACTGCGATGAATTCTTGTCTTAATTAAATGCAAAGATTCAGTAAAAATGCTTAGGAAATATGGTATTTATGGCTTAAATACGTATATTTTTGGAGCGAACTCTATTGGGTGACTATAACAAAATATGAACCGATTTGTGAAATTTTTGCAATGATGAATTCTTGTCAAAATAGAATACAAACTGCAAAGTTTCTACTAAATTGCTTTAAAAATGTGGTATCTATGGCTCAAAAACCGTATTTTGGAGCGACCTCTATAGGGGAGCTATATAAAAACATCGACCTATATGGCCTATTTGCAATCCCAAACAACCTGCAGCTATAAGAAATATTTTTACCAAATTTGATCAGCCTAGCTCTATTATTACGGACTGTAGCGTGATTACAACAGACGGACGGACAGACGGACATGGCTAAATCGTCTTAGAATTTTACGACGATTAGGAATATATATACTTTATGGGGTCTCAGATCAATATTTAGAGGTGTAAAAAACGGAGTGACAAAATGAATATACCCCCCATCCTATGGTGGACGGTATAATTAAGTCTGGCGAAGCCGACCATATGATACTATAACTTTGTGCATTTGTTTGCAAGACCCAAAAGGAGACGAGATGTGTTAGAAAAGTGCAGTTTTCGTGAAAAGTGGAAAGAAAATGTTGAATTTTTTCCAGATACGAAATCGCCATTAGTGTTTTCGGTCAGTGCCTCACGATCCATATGGGTTATGGAGATTTTCATTGTTGCGTATTAATATCTATCATACGCCACCGAATTTTCAGGTTTTTAGCCATATAAAAAATATATGTTAAGGTCGGTTGACCCCACCTCATGAATATACAAAGTTTTAGAAGAAGTATAATATGAACTGAGCGAAAACTTAAGATATTTATTTTTCACAAATAAAATGCAATTAAATTTAAATGCATTGATTGTGATATGTGAGGGCTATGATTTGCATCCTGGACCAGTTAAGTAACTGGTTAAGAAAAATATATTAGTTTAAAAGCCGTAGATGATATCATTTTCGTTCTACAAAATAGAAAATAGCATTATTTATTTTCTAAACTCAGTGTCTAATTAATGACGAGTCACCGCTACGTATTTGTGATGGAGATTTTCGTGTTTGTGTATTATTGTCAATCATATGCCACATTGTTTTCAGATCTTCATAATACAGAATAAAAACAACTAAAAGCGTTAAGTTCGGCCAAGCCGAATCTTATATGGCCTTCACCATGGATAGCATGTGACCTTACAAAATAACTCAAACCTAAAGAAAACCAGTAAGGAAAGGCTAAAGTCGGGCGGGGCCGACTATATAATACCCTACACCACTCTCGTAATATTGAATAACTCTGATATATAAATTTTGTAATTCATGTATAAATTGTTTACATAAATTTACTTTTGGGACATTTTATACTTAAATAAAAATGATTGGATCTAAAGAGCCAAATCGGATGAAACATATAAATATAGCTTGGATGTAAAATATAGCTTCTATAGAACTAAAGGACCAAATCGGACGAAACATATATATGGGAGCTATAGCTAAATCTTAACCGATTTTCTTCAAATTCGGCAATGTTGGTTCATGGATCAAGAAACTCTACTATTCTAAATTTCATAACGATTATATGTAAAATACAGCTTTTATAGGACTAAAGGGCCAAATCGGACGAAACATATATATGGGAGCTATAGCTAAATCTTAACCGATTTTCTTCAAATTCGGCAGTGTTGGTTCATGGATTAAGAAACTCTACCATTCTAAATTTCAAAATGATTGGAAGTAAAATACAGCTTCTACAGGACTAAAGGGCCAAATCGGACGAAACATGTATATGGGAGCTATAGCTAAATCTTAACCGATTTTCTTCAAATTCGGTAGTGTTGGTTCATGAATCAATAAACTCTACTATTCTAAATTTCAAAACGATTGGATGTAAAATACAGCTTCTATAGAACTAAAGGGCCAAATCGGACGAAACATATATATGGGAGCTATAGCTAAATCTTAACCGATTTTCTTCAAATACGGCAATGTTGGTTCATGGATCAAGAAACTCTACCATTCTAAATTTCAAAATGATTCAAGCATTTTGAAAAAATATCTACCAATGAAAAGCTCCGATTCTCCTCTTCAAAGCAACGGAGTCCGTCCGTCTGTTGTAATCACGCTACAATCTATTTATAATACCTGAACTATGTGGCTGAAATTTGGTATAGCTACTTCTTATTGCTGCAGGTAACTTGGGTTAAAAATGGGCGATATCGGTCCATATTTAGATATAGCTCCAATATATCGCATCTAACTTGTTATCATTCCTACTGTTCTCATCTACTATATTTTTTTGTGTGTTTTCGGAGTTATTATACCCTACACCACACTTTGGTACAGGGTATTATAAGTTTGTTTCACGGCAGATGTTTGTAACACCTGAAAATAACACAGCTAGACCCACCTTAAAGTATACCGATCGACTCAGAATCACTAGCTGAGTCAATTTAAGCATGTCCGTACGTCCGTCTGTCCATGTAAAGTTGTTCGTCGACTACAGGTCGCAATATCACTCCGATCGTTTTGAAATTCTGCAGTTTAGAGTATTTCGCAGCTGTTAAGATCGCTATTGAATTTGGTTGAAATCGGTTCAGATTTAGATATAGCTCCCATATATATCTTTCGTCCGATTTGGCCCTTTAGTCCTATAGATCGTTTTGAAATTTAGAATGGAAGAGTTTCTTGATCCATGAACCAACATTGCCGAATTTGAAGAACATCGGTTAAGATTTAGCTATAGCTCCCATATATATGTTTCGTCCGATTTGGCCCTTTAGTCCTATAGAAGCTGATTTTACATCCACTCTTTTTGAAATTTAGAATGGTAGAGTTTCTTGATCCATGAACCAACACTACCGAATTTGAAGAAAATCGGTTAAGATTTAGCTATAGCTCCCATATATATGTTTCGTCCGATTTGGCCCTTTAGTTCTATAGAAGCTGTATTTTACATCCAATCATTTTGAAATTTAGAATGGTAGAGTTTCTTGATACATGAACCAACATTGCTGAATTTGTAGAAAACCGGTTAAGATTTATCTACACCTCCCATATATATGTTTCGTCCGATTTTGCTCTTTAGTCCTGTAGAAGCTGTATTTTACATCCACTCTTTTTGAAATTTAGAATGGTAGAGTTTCTTGATCCATGAACCAACACTACCGAATTTGAAGAAAATCGGTTAAGATTTAGCTATAGCTCCCATATATATGTTTCGTCCGATTTGGCCCTTTAGTTCTATAGAAGCTGTATTTTACATCCAATCATTTTGAAATTTAGAATGGTAGAGTTTCTTGATCCGTGAACCAACATTGCCGAATTTGAAGAAAATCGGTTAAGATTTAGCTATAGCTCCCATATATATGTTTCGTCCGATTTTGTTCTTTAGTCCTGTAGAAGCTGTATTTTACAGCCAATCATTTTGAAATTTAGAAAGGTAGAGTTTCTTAATCCATGAACCAACACTACCGAATTTGAAGAAAATCGGTTAAGATTTAGCTATAGCTCCCATATATATGTTTCGTCCGATTTGGCCCTTTAGTTCTATAGAAGCTGTATTTTACATTTGAAAGTGTGTACATTGTACCAAAGTGTGGTGTAGGGTATAATAACTCCGAAAACACACAAAAAAATATAGTAGATGAGAACAGTAGGAATGATAACAAGTTAGATGCGATATATTGGAGCTATATCTAAATATGGACCGATATCGCCCATTTTTAACCCAAGTTACCTGCAGCAATAAGAAGTAGCTATACCAAATTTCAGCCACATAGTTCAGGTATTATAAATAGATTGTAGCGTGATTACAACAGACGGACGGACTCCGTTGCTTTGAAGAGGAGAATCGGAGCTTTTCATTGGTAGATATTTTTTCAAAATGCTTGAAGCTATTAAGAAGATATGACAATTGTAAATAGTGTTAATTTTAATAAAACTTGTTATTGTTTCGTATTAATCCCCATGTCAATTTAATAATGCACGTCCTTCTTTGAAGGTAGAAAATCATAGTGCCGGAAGGCCAACAGTATTTTTGCAGATAAATTGTCCAAAATGCAAAGTAAAAATTGTTTGTACAGAAAATATTCACTATCATGTGACAACTAGCGGATTGTGACAACTATAATTGGAAATTATAACAAAAAACAGTTTTTATTTGAAACACAGAATAGCAAAATTAAGTTATTTTTACAAAACATCACTCATCCGAGAAAAGGGGAAGTTATTCTAATTTAAATTCAAATTAGTTAAAATGGTCTAGTAACAAAATGTCTGATTATTGGAGTAGTTTTAGATTTACAGTCAATAAATTTATATATTTTCTTTGTAAATTGGTGGCTAATATTACTAAAATTTTAACTTTCCTGCAAGTGGCGACTTTTGGCGGACATGATAAAAGGCTTAAGATTTTTTATAAATATTTGCTTTATTTCTGTATAATTAATATTATTTTAACAATAGACGAGATAATATTCCACAGCATTCAAAGTAATTAAATTTGCCAAATTTCGGTCGTCGCCACAATTAAATGAATGAACTATTAAATCACAAATAAATTAGAGGCAAAAAACTGATAAATCCAAGTGGTCAGTCTTTAAGAGAGACGAGTTCTGAAAATACTTTATGGAGCCATGTGGTTTAAGAGGGACATGCGTTTATATGTTGGAGTCATAACTATTATCTGTTGCAGTTCAGTGTGCCATTAAAAATACTAATACTAGCAGACACTTTGGAGCACCCTCCCGCCACATCTTTACTTACTACAGAAATGTATTAATAACTGTAAGAGTGCTTAATGACGCGCAGGACATTCGTTTTAAACCAATAAGAAAGTTTATTTTTTATAAGTTTCGAAGACTGTCGTCTGTCGTTAATAAAACATTTAAGTTTTGTGGCATTTATGTACACATTTGAGGGCAGTGGGGAGGCAGGAGGTTAAGTGCTTAAATACCCTTGCACTACTGTCTTTATATGAAGTTTTTTGGAGGAAGACCAAACGGGAAGAGTTGGGGGGGGGAGAAAGTAGAATGACAATTTTTATATTTTTAATTATTTTGTGGTTATGAGATGATAGTAAAATTTAACTATCAGACAATGTGACGTCGTCGTAATTAAGGCATCAATATTATAGCAACAACATGAGCAAACAAATAAAACAACAACAGCTACAGCAGTGTCAGAGGCAACAGCAGTTTGTCATTTGAGTTTGTATAGCACAAAATGTGTACAGAGTTAAATAACGAGACATACACAAAGACACGCACTAGTACTTTAACTCATACTCTCGCTCAAATTATGAGTGTAAACGTGTTGCCACAAATATTGTCACTCTCTTGTTTAATAAACGTTAATTACTTTGCTTTTTGTTTGTGTTTGTGAGGCCGTGGCTGCAGAAGAGAGAAATGGTTGGCTGGTTGTTTGGATGTTTGGTTGATGTAAAATGATGAGACTGTCTCTTTGTACGAGTGTGTCGTTGTGTGCTTGTGTTTGTCGCCGCCAAAAGCTCGAAGCTTCAGAGTAGTGGGCGACAAGATTCTCCTGAAGTTTTTACTGAATGCCAGGGGGGTTGTGTGGTGGAGAGAAGATATTCCTAAGAATGCTACTTTCAAACAGCTGTTGTTTAAGTGTTTTTTGCTGTAAATAATGTCTTTGTTTGTTTTGAGGTTTATTAAATAATATTACTGGGTGGGTAGGAGAATTGTTGTCATATTTTGCATAAGAGTTTGGGGGAAAGGGTTGTCATATTATAGCCGACCGTCAAAAGATAATTTCACTCTACAGGAGATGCCTCTCCAAGCTTTCTTACTTTGCTTGACTTGGAGACAAATTGTTTCATTGTTCAGTTGCTGGATTTTTTATGATGAGAATTAAATTTAATTATTGACAATTAAATGAAATTAAATAATAAAATTGCTAAATATGCAAATCAACGGAGAAGAAGGCAGAGAAGACGTTCTCAGGGAAGTAGTAGCAAATTGAGATGACTTCCTTTTCAAGGAAATAAGTTTGTCGCCACCTAAATGTTATTGTAATATTAGAGTAAGTAATTTTTATTACAATAAAATTACTAAATCAATAGGTAATCTGATTGGAAGAAGTAATATGCTGTTGCCTGAAAATAGTATAATATTTATTAATGACGATATAATTGAAATAGATTTGTAATGATTACAAGCTGGAACCAATACGGAACAGCTAAAGTCGGGCTGTGCTGACTTTGTGATACCCTACACCACTCTAGTATCTTAAGATTGGATAACAGCGATATATCCAATGTTTACGTCAAAAAATTTGTTTACACAATATACATTTGGTACGTATCTGCCTCTGTAGGCAAAACGGACGAAATATATATGTATATGGGAGCTATAACCAAATTTGGACATATTTTTTTCAAATATGGCAAAGTTGTTCCATGCATCAAGAAACTCTACCATGCTAAATTTCAAAAGGAATGGATGTAAACCACAGCTTCTATAGGGCTAAAGGGCTAAATCGGACTGAACATATAATGGGTTTTCCAATAGGGATGATATGATTTTGTGACGTTTCGGCCATTTGTAATATGTCATGATCTGTCATTTGTTTTCATTGTATTCAGTGGTGTTTACAATTTCATCATGGAGAGATATACGCAAGAACAACGTTTAAATTATTCAGTTTTATTATCAAAATAAACGTTCTCCAATTGCAACTTTTCGTGCGCTCAGTCCTTTTATTTAGATAAAAAAAATACTTTCCAGTCCACCTACGACCTAGACACCCATGAGCAATATTTTAGCTCTCATTAAGATCTATTTTTTGCCATTGACCGATTCCCGATCCCACGGAAATCGGTTTATTTTTGCAAGAGCGAAAATAAACTTTCCATTCACATTTGAAAATGATGCTAAGTCCATTTTTTTTAAATCCAAAAGAAACACTTTCCAGTCGACCTACGACCTTGACACCCATGAGCAATATTTTAGCTCTGGTTAAGAGCTATCTTTTTGCCATTGACCGATTGTGGCTATGTGCCACACAGCAAATGAAACAATTGAATTGTTGCGAGAAAAGTTTGTGATATTGATTGGCCTCCAAGAAGTTGTGACTTAACACCATTAGACTATTTCTTGTGGGGTCATTGGTCTTTCGAAATAAACCAGACACTCTTTAAGCTTTACAAGTCAATATTGAACGTGCCGTTCATGACATACGACTTGATGTAGTGGACAAAGTGGTCGAAAATTGGGTTAATCGAATTTGTTCCTGCAGAAGAAGTCGTGGAGGCCATTTGAATGACATTTTATTTAGAACTTAATAGTGTCGATTGTACTGCAACTCACTCTTATTAGAAAACCCTGCATATGGGAGCTATATCCATTTTTCCTATGTTTGAATTGACAGAAAATATATTTGGAGCCATAATTATACCCTACACCACACTGTGGTACAGGGTATTATGACTTTGTGCATTTGTTTGTAACACCCAAAAGGAGAAGAGATAGACCCATTGTTTATTATACCGATCGACTTGTAATCACTTTCTGAGTCGATCTAGCTATGCCCGTCTCTGTGTCCGTCTGTCTGTCTGTCTGTCTGTAGACGTATTCTTGTAATCAAAGTACAGGTCGCAATTATGGTCCGATCTCAACGAAACTTTGCACATATCTTTTTTTAGTCCCAAGGACGATCCCTATTGGTTAAAATCGGTTCAGATTTACATAAAGCTCCCATATATATGTACCTCCGATTTGGCATATATGCACTGTATAAGCAACATTTTGTAACCGATTTGTACAAAAATTTACAGAGAGTAGTCTCGTGATACACTTAGATACAATACAAAATTTGGGGGAAATCGGTTCAGATTTATATATAGCCCTCATATATATGTTACACTCGATTTGACAAGTAAGCGCTGTAGAAACTGTATTTTATATCCAATCAGTACGAAATTCGACAGAAAGAGGTTTCTTATTACATGAAGGAATACTGCCAAATTCGGAGAAAATCGGTTTAGATTTAGATATAGCCCCCATATATATGTTACCCCCGATTTGAAATTCAATAGCTGTAGAAACTGTATTTTATATCCGATCTGTGCGAAATTCGGCAGAAAGAGGTTTCTTATTACATGAAGGAATACTGCCAAATTTGGAGAAAATCGGTTCAGATTTATATATAGCCCCCATATATATGTTAGCACCGATTTGACATTCAAGCGCTGTAGAGACTGTATTTTACATCCGATCAGTACGAAATTCGACAGAAAGAGGTTTCTATTTTACATGAATGAGTATTCAGGGAAAATCGATTCAGATTTATATATAAGCTCCATATATATGTTCCTCCTGATTTAGTTACAAAGCGCTATAGAAGTTGTACTTTACTTCCGATCATTACAAAATTCTCCAGAAAGATGTTTCTCAATTTAGGAACGAATATTGCTTAATTTAGCGATTATCGGTTCAGAATTAGATATATCCGCATATATATGTTCTTACCCATATACCAATTATTCCAAATTATTATCGCAATAACCCTTATCGCATTGTTAGGGAGGTGTAGGGTATTATATAGTCGGCCCCGCCCAACTTTCTGCCTTTCCTTACTGGTTTTTAACTGTTATATGGTTTTGAACAAACATATTTTATTGGTAAATCAAGAAATTTAGTTTGAAACGCATGTATTAGTATATTGCAAAAAAATATATAATTTGGAATTAACTTTCATAAATAAAATATGTGTTAACACGAAAAAAACTTATTGTTTCAAATTTTTTCAAAATGTTTTTGATTTGAGGTGGGGTTAACGTTTATAAACTTTTTTTGAATTTTTTTATATTTTTCTGAATAGAGAACCCTTCAAGTATATTGTGCGCATGTTTGAGGTGAATCGGAGCAAAACTAACGAAGACTCAGCAGTCTTAGCAACCGCGGCTCATAACGATTCCTCCATTCTAAAACATGCTAAGTCGACATATCATGTTTTTAGGGAGATTACATTTTTAACTTCTAAATATTCCAAATTATATTCTGTCAAAATTTGATGTTTATGCGTCAACCCAATCAAAAGTTATTAACAAAACAGTAGAGGTCATTCGACTTGCCTTGTAAAGGATTTCCACGAAAATTTTAAAAATTCATCAAACTTTGATCGCCTCTCCTGAAAAACTACCTGTTTGCCCTTAGCATAGTTTATAATGGAGGTATCGATATGTGACTCAGTACATTAGAAAAACTTTTAAGCATTTTGCCTACAACCCATGTTTTCAAAGACGGTGCCCCGCACAACTCAAAAACTACTGAACCGATCCTTTTGAAATTTTTAACACTAATTCTTCACATAATTTACGTGGTAACTCTGTCGAGTTTTTTATATTTTTTTTATTTAGCAATAACCAATTAGAAGATTTTTTCTTCCCAAAATAGAATTTTTCACTTCAAAGTGTTCCCAAAAAACCTCGACATCGTTATCTGCCTATAACGATTATCTAACTAAATAAATATATTTGTATACCCTCACTTTAGTGATACGAGGGTATATATCATTTGCTAAGGGCCAGGAGTGTAACACATCGAAGGAGTGATCTAAGACCTTAAGTATGTTTGGTGGATATTCGTTTTGGGTCATTTTATGTGGAATGAGAAATGTCCGTCCGTCTGTCTGTCTGCTGGCTGGTGCGCACGATAACTCTCGAAAGGAATATGGACCATTTTGGTTCACTCCAAATGGTTAACCTTTAGTGAAATATTGATTCTTTAATAACTTCTATACACTTATTAGAAATTCCACACATTATATTATTTTATTGGTCGCTATTATTGCCACGAATTTTTTGCACGAATTAACTAATAATTTGCTGAAACAAAAAGGGTCGTTCCATGGTTTGCTCCATGTCCAATGATATTGCTAGTAATAGAACTGAATGAAATGCATAGTGGAGGGTATATAAGAAACGGCATGGCCGAAATGAACGCCTTTACTTGTTATATCTGACAAGGATTACTTTCAATTGGACAAAATTGATATTCCAAATAATAATAAGTATTGTTCTATAAAATAAAGGGTTGCTTTTTACGAAAACCTCAAATTTAAAACACATTTAGCATTCTGCAAATATAGCTCTTTTTTTAGAAAATAATATAGAATTCAATTGTTATTCCGTTATTTTTTTAGAAAATAATATAGAATTCAATTGTTATTCCGATCAAAACCATTATGTTCATAATATTGAATAAAAAAATGCGAAAACTGCGCATTTTTTTAAATAACTACCAAAATATTGCGAAATTCTGTAACGTCCGGGATTTGGAATTAACTCGTACTCCACCTATATTCTTTTTTTTTGTCATTTACGCAGACTTCATTAACAACAATGGCATTGTAAATTACATATACCCTCATTTCTTCCTTCAAATGGGGAGTTCATAAAAATATTTCCTGAAAAATTGTCAATTATTATTTAAAAAGTTTTTTTGTCATCTTTCATCGCCATCATCTGTAAATTATGCTTCAATTTTGCAAAATTTAGTTTAAAGTTCTGCAACCTCATATCCAATAAGGTTAGGTGGGATTTTTTGCTGTTATTAATTTAAAAAAGGACCTTCACAGAAGTTCACAAATCCGTGTTATCCTTGTTAGAAAAGAGGTGGAAAGAGAGTGAGTGACACAGAAGATGGGAAGCGGAAGATTGGGGGAAAAAACGTTAACTTTTTTAATGAAATAAAAGTCACATCATTATGTTTTCGTTCTTTTTTGCCGTCGATTTTTTTCTTTTGTAATGGCTAAAATCTCACTTGTTCGTTAGCGTGTTTGGGGGAGGGTGAGTGTGTGTGTGCGCCTAAAAGTAGACTTTTCACAAAATCCGCCTTAGTTGGCAGAATAAGAGGACTGCAGTAGAAGAAGAAGAAGAAAAAAAGTAACACCAAATACCCTTAATCAGCTTAAATTCACACGTATTGATTGAATTCCCATTCAATTTCTTGGCTTTTTTGTCCTCTGTTCTTTTGTGTACCACTCAGGGCTTTGTGTGTCAGCTCATCCCACCATCAGACCACCCCAACACTTATCACCTCCTGCTGCTCCCCCCTTTTCTTTCGTCATTTCGCCAGCTATTCATTGACCATGTCTTGGCGACAAAGCTTAATACACTGTATTCATTTCCAAGTCATTCTGGGGTTATTGACTAGAAAAAACGAATAAAGCTCAAAGAAATCTCACTAGAGAGGGGAGGGGGAGGCGAGCAAGTTCAAAAGTATTTAATGAAGAGGGCTTGGAAAGCACCACTACCACTCACTCATTCAGAGGAAAACAAGAATCATAGGGGTTGCTGGGGATAGTTTAAGCAGAAAAACAAATTAAAAGATTTCTTTTTTTTTTCTTTTTTGATTGGGGCCAAAATCAAATCAAATGAATGTTGTTTTTTTTCAACTTTTTTTTATTAAATGTACTCAAATTTCTTTGAAATTGTTGGTATATCTTAAAATTTGCAATATTTGCAAACATTTCCCACATTCCCAAACATTTCGACAACACTCCGTCCTGCAGCTCTGTAAGAACCTTTCAATCACTGTCATCCTCGGCGATTTTTCGGTCGCTTTCGGACCAAATTGCGTGCTCAAAGGTGTTTAGTAAAGCTTGACAAAGTAACAGAAAAGCAATTTGTTATTCTAGTTTCCTTTGCTTGGTCTGGCAGAACCTTTAAAAATAATTCTAAACGGAAACGGAAACGCACAATTTATTGTAGAATGTATCACATTAAATTGTTACAAATACACATTGTTTAACAAACCATACTTGCACACACACATACATACTTTGAAACACCTATTCACTCACATATTCTCTCCTATACCCACATCTAAACTTACTTCAATTCAAAATAAATAAATAAAAAGATGTCTGATGTTGGCATACTTTTAGGAGTTTAATGTCTTTTTTGCCCCCTCCCCCTTCATTGATGACTCTTGGTGTTATAAATGGAGGTCTCGAGGTGTTGTTTGGGTGGTGGGTGTTCCCAAAAGCATGGAATGGGGCCATCATATCATCATTCGAATTTTTATTGTTGTAAATTCCATTATTGTCTTTTTTGTCCATAGAACAATTGCAGCCGCACACAACACAATGAAATATTGTTCTAGTTTTTTTATGCGCCTGAGATAACAGTTAATAAACGGAAACTGCAATTTGACATTTTACGTACATAGCTGAGAGTGGGTGAAAACAAGAGAATTTAATATAAAGTTATAGGGCCTAGCAGGAATTTGCAAAACGCCTAAAACTCAGTTTACTTTTATTTTGATTTATGTCTACTGTGCAAAACTTTGTTTTGGGGGAGGATAGCTTGTTAACTAAATAATAGCCCTGAAGGAGTGAAACATATCCTACCAAGGACAAGCTCACAATCGCAAAAACCATTAGTTTAATAGAAAATGTAAAAATAAAACTAAAATCTAATTTATGGAAAAGGTCTTCATTATAATGTTTATTTTTCTTTAAGAAATAAAAAAATTCATCGAAAAATGCCATTCCTAGTTTGCAAATATTGTACAAGGATGTTCCATGCCTAATTTTATTAGGGGTCATCGTAGACACAGTTTTACAAAATATACGTTTTAAGAGTTCACTCGGTCCATTTTTGTAAAATGAGTTGATAAAATTCCAACAGCAGAACAATTGTCAACTGTCCGGCCTAAGCCTAGTCTCACCGTTGAAAGTTTGGAGAATAAATCGTTCATTATCGGATTTGCTACTTTTGTTTTGTTTGAAAGAGAAAATCTTTATTTGTAAAAATGTCAGTGGAACATTATTGTAGGTTATTTGATAGTCAGTTTTTGATTAAAAAAATTAATAAAAATGTGGCATCGAAATGTTCGACTAAAATATTTATGAACGATTTTACTGAATACATCTATATCTACACATTTCTCCTAAGGTTACCAGCCCTAATATTTATAATTAACGGAGCAAAATTTTTGTGAAAATATCACATTGTCTATAACAAGTTAAGCTTATTCTTATCCTGAATAATGGACGCATATAATCCCTAAGCATTGCAGCTACAGGATTCAAGTATTCTACAATAATAGTTCAATTAAGATTTCACTGAAAATAACTGATTTACAAAAAATTGGACCCATACAAACACAAGCGCTTAATAGGTCCACTAAGGGCAGGGACCGCTTCAGAGATTGCTCCTTTTATATGAAAATAACTGATAATTTTAACATTTAATTGTCTTTGGATATGGTGAATAAGAACCTTCTCACATATCCAAATACTGTTCTACAAGAATACCTACAGTGCCTGAACCTTCAATGTTTCAAATTTAAAAACTGGTCCCGACTGGCCCTCTACAATTGAACGCAACTGGTCATCCAGTAAAGAGTTGATAAACCAACTGGTCGTCTACTAAGGAGTAGTTAACAAAACTGGTCCTTTACTACCGATTTGAAACTCCAAAACGTCCTCAACTAAGGAGCAGATAATTCATCTGGTCTTCTCCCCAACTAGACCTCTACTAAGGAGCAGATAACACCGGTCGACGCGATTTTGGCTCTGACTTCTCAGTATAAAATTTTGGTTTCTTTTTTGTTCCTAATAAAAGGAAAAATATTTTTTGTCAATGTATGTTTTTGTAGAAATTAGAGCAAATTTTCGCATTTCAAGAGAATTGACTGGTTTCCTTGCTACAATTTTTTTTAATTATGTATCGATTTTATTCGGTTTGGTCTCATTTTATCCATAACCGATCAGAATTTACAATAAAATTACAAAAATGTATCAATTGTGCCGTTTAGATGTTTTGATGAGGCTTTTAATTAAAAAATATTAAAATTATCTCAAAAAAAAAAATAGGATTTTTTCGCAATATTTTGTAAGTTATCGTCGAAACCGCTGATCGAATGGGTATTGTAGTCATTTGAAGGCTTTTTAAAACTTTCCTGAACCAATTCGGGTAAATGTTTCTCTAGCTATGTCATAATATGTGGGTCAACCTATCTGTTTTTCGTAGACTATATTGTTGTTTCTTTAAGTTCTCACGAAAAACCGTGATATTGAAAAAATAGAGAAGCTGAACCACATATTTTGGCATAACTCGGTTCAGGAATGTTTTTAAAAATTCAAAATTAAGTAGCCTTCAACTTACTACAATACAGTTTTTCGTCCGTTTTGCGGTTTCGACGATATCTTATAAAATATACCAAAAAAAAAAATTTATTTTTGGAGAAAATTTAAAAATTTGTAATTATAAGCCTCTAAAGCCGCACAATTGTTATATTTTTACAATTTTATCGTAAAGTCTGAACGGCCATGAATAAAAGGAGACCATTCCGAAGAATATCGATCAATAATTTAAAATGTTGCATTTAATTTAGCAAGATTTTAACTTTAAAATTTTGTTATCGATGTGAAAATTTACAAAAACAAGTTTAAAAGCTAAGAACGGATATTTTGGCGTTTTTTGAAGTCTAGAATCAGAATCTATGCTTTAAAACAGAAACTCAAGAAAAAAGTTAGTTTTTGTGGACCGGTGTAATTCATCTGGTCCTCTACGATGTAGTAGATAATCCAACTTGACCTCTACTAAGGAGTAGATAACCAAACTGGTCATCTATTAAGGAGTAGATAACCGAACTTGTCATCTATTAAGGAGGAGATAACCAAACTGGTCATCTACTAAGGAATTTAAAACCCAACTGGTCCTCAACTACGGATTTGATTACCCAAAATTCCTCAATTAAGTAGCAGATTATTCATCTGGTCCTCTTCTATGGAGTAGATAACCAACTGTGCCCCTAATAAGAAATAGATAACCCAACTGGTCGTATACTATGGGAGGTGATAACCTCCATTTAGGTGACAAAAATGGTCCTCTACTATGGATTTGATAACCCAGATGTCCTAAACTAAGAAGCAGATAATGCATCAGGTCCTCTACTATGGAGAAGATAACCCAACTGAGACTCTACTAAGAAATAGATAACCAATCTGGTCAAATACTATGGAGTAGACAACGACGCTAGTGTGAACTAGGTAACCTAGGTAACCTAAATGGTCCTCTAGTAGGGAGGGGATAACCCAAATGGTCATCTACTAAGGAGTAGGAATTTCAACTTGTCCTCTACTAAGGAATAGGTTTCCAACTGATCATCTACTAAGGAGTAGGAAATCCAAATGATCCTCTACTAAGGAGTAGATAACCAATCTAGTCATTTACTAAGGAGATTATTTATATAGCCAAACTGGTCCTCTACTATGGATTTGATAACCCAAATTTCATCAACTAAGAAATAGATAATTTAAATGTTTCTCTATTATGGAGTAGATAACACAATTGGTCCTATAGTAAGGAGTAGATAGCCAAACTGGTCGTCATCTAGGGAGTAGATAACCAAAGTAGTCGTAAACTAAGGAGTATGTTACTTAACTGATCCTCTACTACGGAGTAGGTTCCAACCAGTCCTCTATTAAGGTGTAGGTAATCCAACTGGTCCTCTACTAAGGAGTAGCTACCACAACTGGTGTATTACTAACCCAACTGGTCAGAGCCCTACAGGACTGGGACTCATACAAGGAAGAACTCAAACGGTACAAAAAAATCCTGGATAGATGTATGTAGTGGCGTAGAAAGCTGATCCGAAGCCACAATGTTAAGGAAAATTTTACCCTCAACACCGTGTACTATTGGGTACATCAAGAAATATGATAGTTCCTGTACTACGTTCAGTGAGGAATCGCTAAGAGTTCTCCTGGATACACATTTCCCGGGCAAGTCTAAAGAGGCATTGAATTCTTCAGTTGGAGATTCCCTTGATGTACAGCCATCAGAGGTTGCCAACGAGATTGTAACCGAATCTAAAATTCTTTGGGCTATCAAATGCTTTAAACCTTTTAAGTCGTCAGGACCAGATATTGTCTCGCCGGCGGAGCTACACCTACAAACTCTGAAGAGATTAATAGATAATTACCCTAGGACTCAAATTGATCACAGGCTACTGTCCACTCAACAGGATGCCTACAGCAAGGGCAAGTCCACCGAAACCGCCCTGCGTGATCTAGTCAGCTTTATTGAAGAACCCGTCTCTGTTGAGATACATACGAGTACAATGGTTTCTTAGATATAGAGGGGGTCTTCAATAACATAAATCCAGCCGCTTTAATTACGGCGTTAGAAACCTTGGGGGTGGGCAGGAGTATACGTAGGTTCATTCATAACCTTCTAATTGGGCTTTGGTGTCTGTTCTGCGGAACTTCAGCTATCACTTGCAAAAGACTGCCTGATCACTGTAGTGTTTATCAGGCAGAAATCTTGGCTATTAAAGAGGTAGCGGAATGGCTGAAAATTAATGTGCTGACCAAAGTCTGATAGTTAGGCTGCTATCAAGTCCCTGGAAACAATATTCCTGATTTCAAAAGCTTCCCTCGACTGTCGCAGATCTCTTAACGAGACGGCTGATCAGTTCAATATTCACCTGATATGGGTGTCGGGCCACAGGGATATACCAGGGAACTGCAAGGCAGATGAACTTGCAAGACTAGGAACTACCTTACACGCTCCAGGGGACCTGAAACATGTGGGCATGCCTCTAGCAACCTGCCAGCTACTCTTGAGAGATAGTGCACTTACGGCAACGAATGACCGGTGGTCACTAGTGAGGAACTGCATACATTCCAGGCTGATGTGGCCTAGTTTAGACGCAAAACGCACCAAAGCACTGCTGTCGATGTCTAGAACGAACATCTCGCTTTTCGTGTATGTCATGACATGTCACTGTCTTATTGGACGGTACGCAGAGAGATTAAAGGTCTTGCATAATGACTTTTGCAGATGCTGTGGAGACGAAGAGGATGAGGAATCAATAGAACACCATCTTTGTCGGGGGTGCGATAAGGTTCATCGCACCCTCTCTCTTCTGAAGAGAGAGCGGGGGTGCGATAAGGTTCATTGCGATAATAATTTTGAATAATTGGTAAATGGGTAAGAACATATATATGTGGATATATCTAATTCTGAACATATAATCACTAAATTAAGCAATATTCGTTCCTAAATTGAAAAACATATTTCTGGAGAATTTTGTAATGATCGGAAATAAAGTACAACTTCTATAGCGCTTTGTAACCAAATCAGGAGGAACATATATATGGACGTTATATATAACTCTAAATTGATTTTCCCTGAATACTCATTCATGTAAAATAGAAACATCTTTCTGTCGAATTTCTTACTGATCGGATATAAAATATAGTCTCTACAGCGCTTAGATGTCAAATCGGGGGTAACATATATATGGGGGATATATCTAAATCTGAACCGATTTTCTCCAAATTTGGCAGTATTCCTTCATGTAATAAGAAACCTCTTTCTGCCGAATTTCGCCGTGATCGGAAATAAAATACAGTTTCTACAACGCTTGAATTTCAAATCGGGGGAACATATATATGTGGGCTATATCTAAATCTGAACCGATTTTAAACAAATTGAATAGGGCCTAAAGAAAGATATGTGCAAAGTTTCGTTGAGATCGGACCATAATTGCGACCTGTACTTTGATTACAAGAATACATCTACAGACAGACGGACAGACAGACAGAAGGACATAGCTAAATCGACTCAGAAAGTGATTACAAGTCAATCGGTATAATAAGCAATGGGTCTATCTCTTCTCCTTTGGGTTTTACAAACAAATGCACAAAGTCAGAATACCCTGTACCACAGTTTGGTGTAGGTTATAAACATACGAGGAAAATTGTGATGTTGACTCAAGAAAACTGCTATATCTTCTAGTTCTCTAGTTCTATCCATTTAGAGTTTATCGTGGTCAGTTCATAATAGTTTTACACTTTAGTATCAAAAAAATTAAGGACCTGAATTGATTTTTTTCCAGGATATTCAAGGATTAAGGACTGTTGCAACAAACTGTTGCAACAATGACATACATATTCGATTCCACTGCTTTGAGAAGGAGTAGCAGATCTTTTCTTTGATATTAATATCTTCAAAATATGTGAAGCCTTTAAGAACATATGACAATTTTAACAAATGGTAATTTTGCGAAAAATGCCTGAAGAAGGTAAATTTGGAGTTCTGAACCACAAAAACTACAATGAGTTTTGAAAATTTAACAACGCCAAAAATCTCATTCACACTTGGAGACTTATTGTGCCAATTTGTATATAAATCAAAATGGCTCGTTTTTCGAACTGCTTTGGAATTACCCAGGTGCAGCTGATGCATATTTGATACAAAAATTTCTATTAACTCACCAAATATCTATGTACTTATATATTAAATAGTAAGAGTACATACTGGTATATCCATAAGTATCTTCAAATTTAACTTACCTAGAAAAAAGAATTAAAAAACAAAGAATTAGATGATTGTAATTAACATGATTATACATATTAACATACATTATTTATATGAAGAACTGTGTTCATATTAAAATGTTGAAAAAAAAGACTTTAATCAACTAAATATATTGTCAGAGATGCAAATGGATGGATGTAATATAAACCAGTAAGGAAAGGCTAAAGTCGGGCTGTGCCGACTATATAATACCCTACACCACTCTCGTAATATTGAATAACTCTGATATATAAATTTTGTAATTCATGTATAAATTGTTTACATAAATTTACTTTTGGGACATTTTATACTTAAATAATACCCTGTACCACAGTGTAGTGTAGGGTATAAAAACTATTGGATCTAAAGAGCCAAATCGGATGAAACATATATATGGGAGCTATAGCTAAATCTTAACCGATTTTCTTCAAATTCGGTAGTGTTGGTTCATGGATCAAGAAACTCTACCATTCTAAATTTCAACACGATTGGATGTAAAATACAGCTTTTATAGGACTAAAGGGCCAAATCGGACGAAACATATATATGGGAGCTATAGCTAAATCTTAACCGATTTTCTTCAAATTTGGCAATATTGGTTCATGGATCAAGAAACTCTACCATTCTAAATTTCAAAACGATCGGATGTAAAATACAGCTTCTATAGGACTAAATGACCAAATCGGACGAAAGATATATATGGGAGCTATATCTAAATCTGCACCGATTTTCTTCAAATTCGGCAATGTTGGTTCATGGATCAAGAAACTCTACCATTCTAAATTTCAAAACGATCGGATGTAAAATACAGCTTCTATAGGACTAAAGGGCCAAATCGGACGAAACATATATATGGGAGCTATAGCTAAATCTTAACCGATTTTCTTTAAATTCAGCAATGTTGGTTCATGGATCAAGAAACTCTACCATTCTAATTTTCAAAACGATCGGATGTAAAATACAGCTTCTATAGGACTAAAGGGCCAAATCGGACGAAAGATATATATGGGAGCTATATCTAAATCTGAACCGATTTCAACCAAATTCAATAGCGATCTTAACAGCCGCGAAATACTCTAAACTGCAAAATTTCAGAATGATCGGAGTGAAATTGCGACCTGTAGTCGACGAACAACTTTACATGGACAGACGGACGGACGGACGGACAGCCGCGAAACAAACTTATAATACCCTGTACCACAGTGTGGTGTAGGGTATAAAAATGTATATAAGTAGACTGATGAAAGAAGGACGGACTGAAGTACTGCACCCAGGAAAATAATTGGTTGGAATTCGATTGTACCAATAAAAAAAAATATTACTAGCAACAAAAAGTATATTGCCTACACCGTGTATCGGTTGTATTTATATATAAATAGTTGAAACAACAATAATAACATGGATACGATCAAATGAAAATCCTTGCAACTAAATCTGTGGTTGTATCAATCGAATTAAGATTGTTTTTTTCATTGACACTCGGTTAGTTGTGCTAACCAATTTTAAACATTCATTATGGTATCATATGATAGATTTTTGGTTGTGACAACCAATGTTTTATTCTTGACAACAGAATAATTGCTTACCACAACAGAAAAAAATATTAATAAATAATCGTTTTTTGATTATTCCAATAATTTCCCAAATGTGCTTTTGCTGATACATGACAAAAAAAAATAAAATTACTCCACATAAATAAATCTTCAACATTTTGTTCAAGAAGGGTATAATAGGTATATCGTCGACTTAATGCTATTTTGGTCCATAAGCCATTTTTGTGTTTTTTGAGTTAGGAGTTGATAATAATGGTTTCAAGCATGCTCTTTCGGAATCTGCAATCATTTTTTCCTATCTCGCGTAGTTTTCGAGATACTGGTAGGGTAAATTTATTTAACTCTTAATAACGGGAAATTATTTTGATATTTTTGTTCTATGTCTCCATTTTTCTATCGCCCTATATTTCTGACTCAGTATTTTACGTTCTCTCGATCACAATATGCAAATTACTGTCCTCCTATACCGACCCTTTTTGTGGTCCATGTAACACAAATACGAAAAAATATTAAAATAAAAGTGGATATGGACCAAAAGGCCAAGTACAAAATTTGTTATAACTTGCTTATTTTTTAATGTAATGGCATAGAAATGCATGAGAATCATACAAACACTGTTGGGAACCCTATGAAATAAAAAGTGTGTAACTCTTCAGTCCCGTTTTTACTCAAACAATAAATTGCGTTTTTCTCCGATCATACAAAATGGCGTATGGAACAAAATAGCATTGAACCGACGATATGTAGTCAAAAATAATCTCGTGTGGATAATAATGTGTGGAATGCAGAATATGTTGTGAAAAATGTTTTACATAAATAAAAGATAAAGGCAACAATCATTAAATTGAAAGCAGAGGGTTAAGCGATATGTGCATACAAGTTTTGTGTTCTTTTTTTCGTGTACTTAAATTTGTGTCAAATATTTCCACACGAATTGTTTGGTTTTTGTTCAATAAATAAAATAAAAATTAATGAAAACTGTTTTTAATTAATCGTTTTTAATTCAACCAATTTTTTAAAACAGTTGGATGTAGCAACATACAACAGATAATTTTAGCCAACATTTTCTTAGTTGGCGCCACCAAATGTGATTGTTGTCAACATGGAAGCACAAGTATACCTCAACCAAAATGTTGGTTTTACTGATGGAATCGCATGACAGTAGACAGAACTACCAAAATTCGGTTGGCAAATAATTCGGTTGAGGCAACCAAACTGTATTCTGTGTGTGACTTTCGAAAATTATTCAGCGTAACAACCAGACGGACGGACGGTCGGAAGTATGGACCCACAAAGCTCAAATTACTTTAAAAATCGTGAATAAAGAGACTTAAGTCACTTCATCGATGCGTTACACATCCCCAATAAAATTAGGAACAGATTTTTCCTAAGATTATGCAAATGCTTTTTTGATATTATTGCAACAAAATCAAGTTTGTCTAACGACGAAAAAGTCACTGGGAGGAATTACATAGTACGTTCATCGATACTTTCTATTCTATACCTCCAGATTGCATTTTAACATCTAAATATTCCAAATTATATACTGCCAAAATTTGGAGTTTATCCGTCAACCCAATCAACAGTTATTCACAAAACTGTACAGGTCATTCGATTTCCATTACAAATGAATTCCACACAAATTAAAAAAACAATCAAACTTTGATCGCCTCTCCTGAAAAACTATCTTTTTGTACTTAGCATAGTTTAGAATGGAGGTACAGAAAGGAAATATCCCTCCACAAAAAGTGTTCTCAGAGTTATAAAAGCTTACATCATTTTTAAATTATCTCCTAAAAGTATGAAAAATATTTTCATTTCCGTATTCTCTAAAAATTATGTATTAATTTTTGAAAAATTTCGTTTTACATCCTCACACATCGAGGGAGTAACATAGCATACTTTTTGTCATTTTGAAATTAAAATATTGATAAAAACAAGTAAAAGCCTTAAGTTCGGCCTTCCCGAATCTTATATACCCTCCACCATGGATCGCACGTGAATGGTTACGGATACTAATAAACTCATTATATCAAATTTCAGCCCAAATTTGAGGTTTTTGTGGCATTAAAAAGTAAAATCCAGTGGGACCTTTATATGTTGGCTGTATCAAAACATGGACCTATGACTACCGTGTGAAGGATATCGGGTATAAATAACCCCAGTTATCAAACTTTCAGCCCGATCAGTTGACATTTATGGTCTCTATGACGTTAAGAAGTCTAAACGGGGAGATGCCATATATGGAGGCTATATCCAAAGTTAGACCGATATCGTCCATTTTCAGATCAATATTTAGTGGTGTTACAAACGGAGTGACATAATGAATATACCTCCATCCTATGGTGGAGTAGAGGTGGGAAACTATCGATGGCACTATCGATAGTTAAATTTTTTTATGGATATCGATTGTTTTCTGCTAAGATTATTTAATATTTTCAAACTATCGATATTTTTTGCCACTATCTATAGTGAATCCGAAATGATCCGCCACTAAGATTGTAAAATTAAAGCGTCCGGCAAGTTCACAAATGCAAATAAACACACAGATTATCAAGCCAACAAAAGATCCAGTAAATGCGGTTCGAACGTTTGGATGCCTTTTCATTAAGTTCCGACAAAAAACAGGCAAAATGCGTAACATGCCAAAATCACATAAAACAAGTGGAAACACGTCAAATATTCTAGGCAATTAACAAGAAGGCAAAGTCACAAATAAAGGAGTACAGAACTGCGTTTAGCTCTAACAAGAAAGAATGTTCAGCAAAACTAGACTATAAATTTCGGACAGGCTCACGAAATTAAAAAAATGTAGATATGTTCTTTTTATGAACAAAAATATCTACTGATCTCATTATACCCTACACCACACTGTGGTACAGGGTATTATAACTTTGTGCATTTGTTTGTAACACCCAAAAGGAGAAGAAATAGACCCATCGTTTATTATACCGATCGACTTAGAATCACTTTCTGAGTCGATTTAGCTATGTCCGTTTGTCCGTCTGTCTGTCTGTCTGTCTGTCCGTCTGTCTGTCTGTCTGTCCGTCTGTCTGTCCGTCTGTCTGTCTGTCCGTCTGTCTGTCTGTCTGTCTGTCCGTCTGTGCATGTATTCTTGTAATCAAAGTACAGGTCGCAATTATGGTCCGATCTCGACGAAACTTTACACATATCTTTCTTTTGGCCCAAGGACGATCCCTATTGAATTTGGTTAAAATCGGTTCAGATTTAGATATAGCCCCCATATATATGTTAGACCCGATTTGACATGTAAGCGCTGTAAAAACTTTATTTTATATCCGATCAGTATGAAATTCGGCAGGAAAAGGTTTCTTATTACATGAATGAACTCTGTTAAATTTGGAAGAAATCGGTTCAGATTTAGATATAGCCCCCATATATACATTACCCCCGATTTGACATATAAGCGCTGTAAAAATGTTATTTTATATCCGATAAGTGCGAAATTTGTCAAAGAGAGGTTTCTTATTACATGAAGGAATACTGCTAAATTCGGAGAAAATCGGTTCAGATTTAGATATAGCCCCCATATATATGTTACCCCTGATTTGACATGTAAGCGCTGTAAAAACTGTATTTTATATCCGATCAGTGCAAAATTTGGCAGAAAGAGGTTTCTTATTACATGAAGGAATACTGCTAAATTCGGAGAAAATCGGATCAGATTTAGTTTTTCAACATTGAACTTAGAATATGAAAAGTTGTTTTGATTTGTTAAACAAATTGAATTATTTATTTTACATGTAAAAGCTTTTTCGATAGTATCACGATAGTATCGTCGATATATGAGAATCAATATATCGAAGGCTTTTGAAAACTATCTAAACTATCCGATAGCGCCACTATCGATAGTTTGTCACCTCTATGGTGGAGGGTATAATAACGCATAACTGCGACATTTTTAAATTTGTAAAAAAAAAATCTAAAGATGTATAAATTGACATATTAAAGTATTGATGCAATTGACTTATATCTGCGATATTTCGTAGCCTTCAAATTAATGACTTCACTTGCCCCCAAAAGTATACTTTAATTTCCCCCCATAATTGTGAAGAGCCTGAAAGTGTGCTGATTTCCTTGAAAAATTACATCGTTATCTCTTATCAGCATGTCAATAATGCACTATGACACAATGCCAGAAACCCCTTTAGAATGTGGAAACAATAAAGCATTTTTGAAAGTTTGCTGCTGCTACCTTTGACGGAGGATAACGAACGCGCACTGAATACTTGCGAACAATGGAAGCGCCCAGTGCAACAATAATGAACATTTTCGATCTTATCGCTGGTCATGTTAACATTTTGCATTTATTGAAGGGTGGGTGTGAATGCATTCACGACAAAAGACAAACAGTAACAAATAATAATAACAAAGCCAACAACAACAGCAAGAAAACAGCGGTTTTCAGCATTAGAGTAAATAAAAGGATTGTATGTACGAGTATATGAGGGTTGGACAGACATACGACAAAACCTTCACAGGTACATATACATATATAGGGAAGACATTGTATAAAGTAAACTCTTCCTCCCACACAGACAGAATGGATATATTAAATACAATAAACTGACCATACTACCCACCCCCTCGGTTCATTTAGTCAGGGACACACCTTAACATTTTATAAAATATTAGCAGGGGAGTCATTATTAAACATTTTGTTGATCTAAATAGAATTGCAGTGAAGTGGAGTAGAGACCCCATAGTAATATTTTATGCAAAGATAAGTTATGGCTAGGACAAAAGAGGGCGGGGAGGTGGTGGCTTATGGGGGGAGGTAAAAATTCAATTAGAAAAATTGTTTGATATCAAAGAAAAATTACTATACTTCGGCGACAGCGGAAAATATAATTTATACAATTTTTTTTGTGCTGTCCACTCGCGCTGTGTTGCCTCTCTTCTTTCATTCGTTTGTTCGTTTACTTAAGTGTAATTATTTTTCCTTAAACAAAAATTTAATAGACCCTTCAAACGTTATCTGCTGATTGTTTTGTCAGTTTGGCGTTAGTGCTTTTCCATTCATTCACTCATTCATTCATTATTATTATTTTTTCTTCGTTTGATAAATGATAAACAAATACTGAAAAAACAAAACGTTGGTAAATAAAATTTAATATAAATTGCTGGCTGGAATTAGCTAGACATTTTTGGTACAACTGGGGTCTTAAGGGAAATGGGAATATTTAAGTTCTCTCTCTCTAATGTTTCATTAGAGGATATTTAATAACAACAAAAAATGAAGCAAAAGGAAAAACGTATTAAAGACAAAAATATCTACAGCGATTTTCGGCGTGATTGTTATCTTGACATAAATGTCAATTATAAATTTATAAGCGGGAAACACGTAAAGGCTGTAAAAATGAATATTTATTTTTAAAGCATAATTTTGGGCTTTAGCATAATATTAATTTTTGAAGCATATTTACAGGCGAGAATTTTATTTGTTACTTTTATGCAAAAGGAAATTTTATTAATTGGGCAAAATCCAGAAACATTGAAAATGTACACAAAAAGTGCCGCAAACCAATTCACATTTAAATTTTTTGATTTTTTGTCGACATACATAAATTCACAATGGAAGATGGAGAGGAACAGAATTTTCATCTAAAACTATTTTGGCAAGCCAAATATACTCCAAAATGAAAAACCAAATATATTTGAAACGATGAATACCTTTATACAAAAGTATGTAATATAAAATAATCATACAAAAAGATTGTAAAGCACACTTTTGGGGTTTGATACAATAATAGTTCGATAATAGAGAGCAAAATACTGTCAGCATTATTGTCAGTTCTGACGGGATACTGTCTGCTCGGCGAACACGCCAGAAGATTAGGGACTGAGTTCAATGACTTCTGTAGGAGGTGATGAGAAAGAAGTGGAGATAATTGAGCACCAGCTTTGCTATTGTCCCTCATTAAGTAAACGACTTCTGACTATACTATTGTCGGACTTTCTAGGAAGTCTGAGATATCTTTCCGTTACTAATATTCTTACTATTGAGAACTTTTTTTTCTCAAACAGGTTGGTTTCGATGAGCGGCATCTGTGCCCGTGGTATTACTAGATTTCTGAATAGTTCAATATTCACCTGGTTTGGGTGCCGGTCCACAGGGACATACCAGGGAACTGCAAAGCAGGTGAACTTGCAGCGAGGAGATATCTTGACCTTCTCAGTTCATATCTTGTCTAGTTACGCTACTGCTGCCGATTTCTGTCCATCTTTCATTGGACTGCCTGATTGCATCTTGCTAAGCCAAAGCTTGCATGTGGACATTGGAGCACCAATATATGCAAATTCTTCGAGAGTTTTCCATGTCGTACATTTCCTAGCAAGTTCATCAGCTTTAAAGTTTTGCCCGGGATATCTCTATGCCCTGGTACCCATATGAGGTGTATGTTAAACTGCTCAGTCATCTTGTTAAGCGATCTGCGTCGGTCGAGGGTTGTTTTCTGAATCGAGGGATGTGGCCTCCAGAGGATTGATGGCAGCCTGACGGTCAGAGTAAATGGCAACGCCAGTGTTGGTCACTATGTTGCGACTCAACCACCTCGGGACTTCCCTTATTCCCATTTTTTCGGCTTGAAAGACACTGTAGGTTTCTGGTAGTCTATGAGCTATAACAGACTGAGTTTTTTACAGTACACTCCGAAGCCAAACTTATCATCAAGGAACCATCTGTGTAGAAGTGGAGATGTTTTCTATTTGCTGGTGTTCTGCCAACCCATTCATATCTGGCCGGTATATTAGTGGTGAGGTTCCTTAAGTATAGATGTTACAAATCGTTAGAATCTTCTATGGCCTGGGATAAGACCATTCCATTCTGATCTATCTGGTATGAGAGTGAGGTTCTTCTTGTCAAAAAGTGGCTCAGACATAATGTAATCAACATAGCCGGAAAGATCTGTTGTCTCTAGATGTTTCTTGACCAGAGTTAGGTAAGGTGGACTGATGAAAACTCCTGACGAATGAAACAGAGCGCCAACTGAGACCACACGTTACCCATTGTAGCCATATACAGGGTGGCTGATATGTAATGCAACAAAGTGAAGCGCTATATTTTTTTAATTTTTTTTTTAAATTTTATTGCTCAAAATCAAAAAATGTGGGAAATAACATAAAATTTTAGAAACAGTTTAGATTTGTTCGAATTGGCCACCTTTGGCACGAATTATGGCCTTCAAACGGCCGATAAAGCCATCACACGCTTGAGATGATCGATACTTTGGTATTTTTTAGTGCGAACATTACTCTCTAAAATGCCCCAGGCGCAAAAGTCCAACGGATTGAGATCCGGAGATCTTGGTGGCCATTGTGCGGTAGAAATGAAGCGAGGAACCTCCTTTTTAAGCCATTCTTGGTTGACGCGTGCTGAGTCCTGTTGGAATGTCCATGGTCTGCGGCCGGAATGTTTGTCTGCCCAGAGCTTCAATACTGTCTTTAGGACATTTTCCCGATAATATTCGGCATTTATTTTGACCCCATGGTCGATGAATACGAGCGGGGAGCGACCATCGGCCGTTACTGCGGCCCACACCATTACCATCGGCGGCGCTTGAGATCTGGTTGCCAATCGAAGGTGTAAATTTTCAGCTGACCTCTTTGGCAAGTAAACCCGATCATTTTGTTTGTTCACAAACTGCTCAATTTGGAATGGCTTCTCATCGGAGAAAACCAAATTCGGTAACTGGCCACTTTCGTGCAAGCGAAGCAACTCCTTGGCTCTTTCCAGTCTAACTTTTTTTTGTGCATCGGTGAGCTCTTGCACTTTTTGGAACTTAAATGGCTTTAGTCCAAGCTCATTTTTTAATATGTGTTGTATCCGTTCTCGTGATATGTTCAGCTCACGAGCAATTTTTCTACCACTGCGGCGTGGATTTCGATGAAATCTGGCCTTCACTTTTCGGATCATTTCTGGTGTTGTTACCGTTTTTTTTCGTCCACTTTTTGGACGCGATGCAACACTGCCAGTATCACGGTAACGAGCAATGGTACGAGAAACAAAAGATTTATTCAAATTTAAATGCTGGAGGGCTCTAACGATAGCCACTTGTGTTTTCCACCCAAATATAAAGCAATCACACTATCACGCTTGAATTCCATCACGAATAACTTTTTCCTGAATGCAAATGATTTTCTGAATCAAAATGCTTTTGTAAGCTTGTAAACAATAAAATGAACTGTCACTGAAATAAATCTGTCAGCTATCAGACTAGCGGTTTAGAAATGATAGCAACCTGAAGTTGGTTGCAATACATATCAGCCACCCTGTATATGCTTCAACGAGATGAGTTCAGCTGATTTGGCAATAACATTCGTTTTTGCCTAAAAAATGCTGACCAGAGTTACATTTCACTAAAGTATATATTTGGGAAAATGTAATTCGAAACAAATCTTTGTTTGCATCCCAATATGTTTTTATTTGGGACTATTATTTCCGAAACAAATATTTTTTGCACTTAAGATTTCAGGAAATGCGTTAATTGTGTTAATTTTTTTTTACTAATTTAAAGTTATTTTTTTAGACATTTTTAATGTTCGTAAAAATAATAAATATGTAATAATAATTTAAATCGTATAATCTTGGATCAAAATAAATTACTTGGAGGATTGACAAGATTTGATGCCTTGGATTGCAAAATCAGAAATTTGAAATGATTGATTTAAACGGATGTTAATGCTGCATATGGTATTGTAACTGGGAAACTAAGGAACAATTTAAACTGAAATTCTAAAAAGTCAGCAAAAGTTTTGAAAATCTTTTTAAATAAAATATACGAGTATTTGGATAAATTCCTAGACAATACTTTTATTTTAACACATATTTTATTTAGGAAATTTAGTTTGCAAATATATTTTGTTGTATTATATTAATATACGCGTTCCATATATATTTAATTGATTTTCAAATAAATTTTTTTTTGCTCAAAAATATATAATATTTAAAAATTTGTGTTACAAATATATTTCCTTTAGATTCAAACATATCAAAAAAGGCGATTTTGCCCCGTATAGTTGTTACTGGTGAAAAGAAGTAGTTCTGTCTTGGTCCGGCTCAGACCAAGACCGTTATCGGAAGCTCGACTTGCGGTTGTATGAAGGGCCAGCTTTAGGATGTCTCTAAGTGTACTCGGAAATTTCGCTCTAACAGCTATTGTTATTTCACCTGCATAGGCAATAAATATTCTTAACACACATCATCTACAGAGAAAGCCGAATATTTTCATTCAGAGATTGCATAGCAGAGGAGACAAAGCGACTGACAAATCTATGAGGGCAGTTGATCATAAATTAACTTAAATGTGTCTCTTGATCAGAAGGCTACAAATGAGCCTTCGTCGTTTAATGTCAATCAATAGGGTTTTCAAAAACCTGTGACTGAATTCATTTTAAAAAAAGACCCCTCTATATCTTAGAAAGATGCCATTCATTGTATATTCCTTAACAGAGGGAGATCCTTCAATAAAAAGACTAGATCATGAGGGGCGGTTTCGGTAGCTTGGACAGAAGACGATGACAAATTTTAGTCCTTAGATAAATATCTATTAATCTTTTAAGGATTTTAAGGATAATGCGGAAGCTCAACTTGTGGTTGTATGAAGGGCCAGCTTTAGGATGTCTTTAAGTGTACTCGGAAATTTCGCTCTATCAGCTATTGTTATTTCACCTGCATAGGTAATAAATATTCTTAACACACATCAGCTCCAGAGAAAGCCGAATATTTTTCATTCAGAGGTTGCGTAGCAGAGGAGACAAATCGTAGCCAGTGATCAGTTTTAGTCCTATGATAACTATCTATTAATCTTTTCAGGGTTTAAAGGAGAAATACCAATAGACTAAACGGCAGGAAATCCTTAGCTCTTGCATGGTACGACTTCCCGATTTTGGAATGAAAACAACCTTAGTTTCTCTCAATGTTTTGGTATACAGGTCTGATTGATACAACAATGTATAGAATTCCCTTGCTTTTGGAATAAACAAATCTCGGTCGGTTATCGCACTAAATGATGGCTCCATCGCTTCTCCTTTAAGATGTTACAAACTAAAGAACAAAGCCTATATAACACATCGGATAAATTGATTTATATTAGTTATTTTGGAATAATAAGTACCGACAAAGTTCAAAGCACTTAAGAGATCATTTAAAAGTGCATATAACAATTCTAAAACTATTGGACACTTTGGTCTTCTCCTTGAAGCTTGACCTCTAATATTCCTTATCACTTATCTCCCCAATGAATTATATTTTATATGCTATTCAGGACGCCCTCCACGGCCATTTTAAATTCATTAGAATTACCAAAAGAAAATAGTATAATAAAATTTTATTACAAAAAACAATGTTCGCTTTCAGCCAAAGACATTGTTGTTCAACACATACTTAATTTTAAGCTTTATTGTCGTTTCATATCAAAGCTCCACCAAAAATGTCCTTTCATTTCTCCTCCTGCCCTATGATGCAGGACTTAAGTCACAAAGTCAGATGTTTTATAACTAATTTTTGTTTAATGTGCTTCTCCTCTGACTCTCTCTCTCTCATTCCCCCTCGTTCACCTCAGGACCTTAATGTCTTTATATTTATCTCACAGTGTTTTTTGTTGCATATTGATTTTACGTAAATTAGGATGAAAGGAAGCTGGGAAAACAAAGGGACTCACTTTTGATCTCTGGCAATCGCTGCTGTTCTCCCTCTCTCTCTCTCTCATCCTGTATGTGAGGGAAGGATTTTTTATTTTTCTCGTGTCCTCTGCTAATGTCCAGCAGTGACTTTTATGATGACTTTATGGCTTTGTTCTGGCTTTTGCTTTGGCTCTAAAAGGACATTTAGTGCTATTGTTCTAGGGAACTTTGCTGTTTTCCCATTCAGCTTTTTTATTAGGATTTCTTGCTTTTATACATTTTTTTTTGCATTTTTGACCTTAATGCTATTAATGTCAAGTCGTTTTTTTGCTTGCCTCCACTCTGGATTTTCATCTAAAGACGTTAAACAACGGCGCAAAATATCTAGATTTCTAAATTATATGAAGCGTATTTTGTGTGTGACAATCGGTGATTACAGATAAACTGTTACGAAGCAACACCAATAAAGGAAGCAGCACAGTTTAGGCAAAATGTCCTGGGACATATACATACAACATATTTCGATATGTGTGTGTTGTAACAAATGAAAATTGCATGTTATCCAACCACAACCATTAAGGATAAGAATTGTTAAAATAATACTCTATAGCCGGACGAGATCCTTCTGCTTGTATGCCAATAATGACAATTATTTCCGAAGTAAATAAGAAAAGATGTTTGCATACTACATATACCTTATGTTTGACAAAAGGCAAAGTTAGCATGTCTTTGGATAGTTTCAAGACGGAAAATCACTAATGTCTAAAATGCATACATTGGGGTAAGGCTTTAAGAGTGCTTTAAATTTTGTTTTAATGGTATACATTGGTTGGAAAAGCTTTAGGCAACATTGGCTATATGAAAATTGAGATGTTAGCTTTGGATTTTAGGAGCGGGAGATTTTCTAAGAAAAGTGTTATTAAAGAAAGGCACGGAATATTCAGGGAGTCCCAAGCAACTAGACAGAGCATTTCAAAAATCTCAGAAGTGAGTGCAAGAACCGTAGCGTAGAGTCTTTCCCACTATTTTCCTTGGAACATTGTAGGAGAGAGGCACGAATAATGTAAAGGTGTACGATGTACATAGATGACTGCTTTCGACACCTTGAATCATCTTCGCCCCTTTCTTACAATTGTGTGGTAATCTTATAACATTGAAATAAAACACATAAAATCATAACGTCATTGAAGATATATAGAAAATGTCCAAAATGTGTCATTTATTCTTCAAATGTATGATTTATAATTTAATTTAATTTATCAGAGACAAGCATTTTAAACTACATACTTTATTTCAAATGCCTTAAATATGATTGAAAAATACTTTTGGATTTACTTCACCGCTTTCACTGATTTGAACTTGATAGAGAATTCTCCAATAATTTATAATTTTCAAAGACCACCTATCGAAATGTAATAGTTAATTACATGATTCCTTAGTTTTACTTAAATAATACTAAGACTTTTTTTGATATATCACAGCCTAGAATTATAGCTTAAAATCTAGTTTCGTTCTCATAAAATACTGTGATTTTGTGTTTACGGTAAATTAACATTATTGGACACCCTAGCGTATAAGTACTATTAATTAGTAATCATTTTAAAAATTTGCCTGTAAATCATTAAAATCGTAGGCGATTAAAGATATATGTGAAAGGGGAAATAAAGACAGATATTTTAAGATGTTCAGGAAAAATATAATATGACGATAGTCTCATATGTATATGACATGGACATAGCAGTAAGTGGGAATTCTCCTACAGAGATACATGTCTCTGCCAAGACTGCGAAAGAAATTCCAAGGAAGATAGAGTTGGTTCTTTTCAGAAAGTAATTACTGAAGAACTCATGTATATAATTTTTTTGTGTTTTACTATATATGGAGATGGGTTAAGGACTCGAACATTGCTTCTTAAGAAGCGAATGATACTTTGACTGTATATCAAAGTTTAGGCCAATTATATAATTTTGTGTTATTCTTGTCTGCAAGACAATAGTTAGCGGGTGCTAATATCAGCCATGCTTGCTTACTGTCAAAGAAATATGAGCCCACGTAGCCTGCCACCTTCTGCCCTCCAGAGGGAGCAGACACCTAAAATTCTACAAAGGTATATTCGCAAGATTTTTAATCCGTGCCGTTCAATAAGACAGTGACTCGTCAATCAGGCGCGGTCTGTTAGACATTCTGTCTTAATAACTACAGCACTGTTGTGATAAATTTCGATTTTAGGAAGGACCACACCAAACCAGTAACACATTTTCTGAAAAAGCAGTCGAATGGGGAATTAAGCTGCTTTGTGCGTACTAATTCCCCGTTCGCTTCCCTAACCGATTCTTTTTATAAAGGGATGAGACTTCTGGAGCTAATTCTGTATTGCCTTCTTTTTTCGATTTTTTTGCCAGGTTGGAAAAATGAAAAAAAAACTTTTTTCTTTCCTTTTTGTTTTCTATTTTTAATTTTATTTTTACTTATTTATTTTTTATTTCAATCCGACGAGGATTTGAACCCGGGTTACTTGCTTGCTTGCAGTGCATGCTAGCTTTCTGCACCACGAAAGGTCTCGCACTCATCAACGCTAAATTGTACTAAGTATTTAAGGGAACAAGATTTTTTCGATAGCCTCGCTTTCTTTTTAGGAATTAAGCTGACAATTTGACTGTTCTATTTTTAGACTCGCTTACTTTTGCGGATTTTTGGAATTATTCATTAGAGAATCCAGAAAAAATATAGCACATTATATTCCGGAAGGCAAAAATACAATGAAAGAATGTTTTGGTGCCAATTCTATAGCTACTTCAATAGAATGCAGAAAGCAATGCTTAATTGAATCGTGGCAAACGAAACTGGAAGTATTTCTGGGCGAGTCAGTTACAAATATAACCAGGAATTTTTTACTGGGAACTTGGATTATAGACAACTGCTGACGAGTGACCGTCCACCATTTGGTGCCATAAGGGCACACATCTCCAGAAGGTCTTGTCCTGTTTTCCATAGAGCATGTAAGGTAGTTCCTAAGGACACTTTACCTCAAGAAGATCATGCATGTTGTTAGAGCCATGCATGTCCATGATTCTGGTTCCCTTGGAATTTGTAAGGTAGTTCCTAGCCTTGAAGCTCGTCTGAAAAGTTTGTATTTTGCTAAAGGCAAACTCACATATTCCAGGTCCTCTAGAGTATGTGCTCGCATGGTACTCGTAGTTCCCAGAAATGCAAGCTCATCTGCACTACAGTTTCTGCACTGTCCATCAGTTGTCCGACGCCCACAACATTTGTATTTTTTGCTACTAACTGTTCACGGATTTAGGAATGCAGATTGAGAGGATTAAATGGACTGACTATTGGAGAAGATTCTCTTATTTATTCTAGGCTAGTTAAGGTTAAATGAGATAACCGTCAATTAAGATAAAGTCTGACGGAACTAAACTTGGGGCGAAATGTACGGTCTACTGTTGTTCCCTCAAGTACAAGAGATAGATAAAGGATTAGTCGATGAGGTGTGGATGATTAAAGTAGATATGGTCGGTGAAAGTAAAAAGAGTTTTGTAGCACAGCGTTATGTTTATGCTGAACCAGGAAGATTTCTCTATGAATATGACGAGATGTTTAAGAGGAGCATCTACTACACTCAAAAAAAAGTGAACCCTAGAGCAAGTTAGAATGAACTTAACTGTAGGAATATTGAACTTCGTATTTCGCTAAAGCTATTTTTCCTTATATCAAGTTCATACATTTCCTCACAATTATGAAATATTTTTAACTTATTTCTAGTTAACTCGTACATCCTTTAAGTAACTATTGAAATTAAAATAGGGAAAATTAACTCAATACTAGCAAATTCGGACTTGAAATTATGCAAATTCAGCATAATTTTGTCCTTATTGCAAGTAAATTTTTACTCAAATTTAGGAAAATTTATGCAAAAAGAAACGAAAAATTAAAATTTTCTTGGACTTTTTAGTCCATGATTTTTTTTGCGATTTTTGATCCTACTTCACCACTATCCTCCTCCATTTATATGTTGGAATTTCTCTCTTACCACTTCTTCTTTGGATTTCTCTCTTCTGCTTTATTTTAGGAATTTAAATTTATTTTATTAAACATTAAACATTATGTATATAAAATTTTACCTCCGAATGCGATTCGATCCCAGAACCTTCCGTTATATGAATCACATGTTTACCAACTGAGCTACGTAGACACTTAAATTTTCATGAACAATTTGTTTTTAAATACAATTATATATCCCAAAATTTTCGAAACAATGTATTTTTATGTACACTTGAATTTGATAAAAGGATTGCCATCATTGAATGATAAATAGAGTTGCCATATGCTATATTTATAGGCGACGAAGAAATTTTATTATGAATGACATTTTCATATCAATCCCAAAAGGGTTTCGTAGCTCGATATATAGTGTGTCTGCCTCACTATCATAAGGTTGTCGGTTCGACTCTCGTCACGGGCGTAACATTTTTAATGTTTCTCCATAAATTTAAGTTTCTGCAAGTAACGATTTGCGAAAAAATAAAAATTGCGGAACGAAAAAGAACAGAAGTTTTTGTTTTTTTTAGCACTACAACATAGTCCGAAAATAGTTAATTTTTCCTTGATTTTAGTATGTTTTCCTAATTTTGAGTTCAAATTCATGGACTCGAAATAAGGATTCATGATTATTTTTAGTTAAAATTTCCTAAAAATCATGCTTTCCATTATTAGTTCATAATTTCCTTATGTCTATGTTGCGTGTCCACCGCATATGTTTAAATTTGATAAATATATGAATATTCGAACTTTTTTCAAGAAATATTATTTTAGTAAAAGTATGTCCTCATTTTTAGTTAACGAACTATTCTGCATATCCCCAAAAAAAATAAAATTTGGTAGTACTAAATAAAATTTCCCAGTTTTAAGAAAAAATTAACTCAATATGAATAAAACCATTGAACTAAATTGGAGTATGGATTTTACTAAAATTTAGGAAATACATTTTTTTGAGTGTAGGTTGTTAAGGTCTTCGAAGAGCATGTACCCTAAATAGACTAGACGATACTCTTGCAGCTCTTTACAAGAACATAGCAAGTGCTACACTGATGCAAAACTGATTGGAAGATTCATGCGTGCAACCATATGGCCAATCATGCAGTGTCCGGTGATGACAACTGTGAGAATGCTAAGTGTGCTCTTGCGATGGGAAAGCAGACCTTTGGTGCGCGTCACACCGGTCAAAGAGAGCGAGAAACTCTGCAAGTATGTACTGATTTCCACTGATCGGATATAAATTACAGTTTCTACAGCGCCTACATATCAAATCGGGGCTAACATACATATATATGGGGGCTTTATCTAAATCTGAGCCGATTTCCCCCAAATTTTGTATTGTCTCTAAGTGTATCACGAGACTACTCTCTGTCAATTTTTGTACAAATCGGTTCAAAAATGTTGCTTATACAGTGCATATATGCCAAATCGAAGGTACATATGTATATATGGGAGCTATATGTAAATCTGAACCGATTTTATAAACTATGGGCCTATCTTTTGTCTTTTTGGATGTTACAAACAAATGTACAAAGTCATAATACCCTGTACCACAGTGTGGTGTAGGGTAGAAAATTATAAAACTCATTTTACATTCTTTATGGTCTCTGGACTGAAAAAAATTTGTCATAAAATTAAAGAAATGCTCCAAAGACGTCATTAGTTTTTAAAATAAGTACATTTTGTACTTATTAATATAGATAATTTCAATAATATTAGGTAATTTACTTAATTTTAAGTACATTTTCTTAATTTTAAGTACAAAATGTACTTATTTTAAAAACTAATGACGTCTTTGGAGCATTTCTTTAATTTTATGACAAATTTTTTTTCAGTGTGGAAACATTTCATTGTTTTCTAAGACCATTACCTTAATCTAAAAATATACATATATCCTCACCATGAAATTTTAATCTCCTTTATAAAATGACTATATTAAAAATGTGTCCTTTTAAAGCAATTTATAAATCGTATTGTTTTCCGTTTCTTAATAGTTTTAAAACTCTCCACCCTTGAGGGAAACTAAACCATTATTAATTTTCCTTGTCAAACTAAATCCTTTTTTTATTCTTCCTATGCTCATAGGTGTGACTATAAACACAATTCCAAAATAAAAAGGAGAGAAAAAATAAGCCAAACAAATTTGTTTTCATCTTCCTGATGGCCCTAATAATATTTTGTCTTTTATTTTTCCTGTCTTCTTGAGGCCAGGACTATTTCTTTCAGTTTGGCTAAAAATATCATTTGCTTTAGAACACTAATGAAACTAAATCCCTATAACATAACAAAATATATATCCTTTTAAATAACTTTTCTGGTCGTTATTCATTTTTATTTGGATCGTTTTTTTGCTGTCGGTTAGTTTGATATGCTTTGGTTTGTGTGGCGCTCAGCTTTGAGGTGAGTTGGAGGATGTGGTATGTGCGGAATATACGAGCAGGATGAGGAATTGTATACTCGTATACACGATATACATACATATATAGTATATCATGCATTGTACACCTTTATACATCATTTATCTTACTCATAAATATTCATTTCCTTTATACATCTTTTAACATATTACCAACACACACACACATGTATATGTATGTGTATGAATATCCTTGCGCGATCTAACTAAGGGAAAATCATGTAGCCAACGCTCTCTGAGCGAAACTGTTGTGTGAGAAGGAAACGGATGCCTTGTGTATGTGAGAGTGGTTGAGGTCTTGACTGCTGTCTATATACATATATAGAGAGTGAATCCCCTTGTTGCAATAACTTAAAATGATTGCCAAAGATTAAAAATCAACATTATAAAAAATTGCTTACACATATCACCTGTAATGATAAATTGTATAAATTTCACCAGAAGACAGACAGCTCATCGCCACATAACCAAACCCAATGAACCAACCATTGCTCTTTTAAACACACACTCCCAAACATGACACAACTTCCTTTTTCTTTTTTTGTTGCCAAAGGATCTCCTTTTCTCGATGTCTGTCTGTATGTAAGAGTCCGTCCAGGCATCAAGTTAATATCAGAAAATAACAAATATGAACTCTAAGCCATTTCAACATAATATATGCCAGATAAGTTGCCAGAAAAAAAAGTTCATTAACGCTTATATTTGTTAGGTGAGCTAGACAGGAAAACAGGAAGGAGCCTTCTGAGGGGAAAGGAAAATGAAGAAACCCTGATAAATTGCAGCTTTGCCAAAAGTAAGGCAAATTTAGGTGTTTGTTTTTTTGGAAGGAGACTAAACAGCAAAAATTAGCTCTACACTTCAAAAAGAACAAAAAACAGAAAAAACTGCAGATAAACAACCCTCAACAAATGGAGGTTATTAGGTGAACTAAAGCCGTCTAACAAAAAAAGTATAAAAAAATATATACTCGTAGAAGATAAAAGCAAAAATTGGGAATAGGGAAAAAAGTTTTAAATGATATGTAAATATGTGAAAAAAAGTAAATACAAAAAGAAGAAAAAACAAAAAATTTAAGAATACAAAGAACTCAAAAACAAAATGCTAATTTGAAATTAAATAAAAGCAGGGCTGGCCAGCCCTCTTCCCAGCTCTTCCTAAAATGGCTCATATCACAAAATAACAGAAAATAATAGCAACAATAATATTGATTGCTTTGTCCCCAAAAAGCCCGCATTTGCTAATGTTATTTTCAAATTCAATTCCAAACCTCCATTACAGACCTCTATCCCAAACCCCATCCTTCTTCTCCCTTACAGAAAACATGTATAAAATTGCCTTAACCTGGCTGACTGACTGACGTTCAGTAAATTGTTAAATGTTAACATTTTTCCTTGCCTTTGGTATTTTAATATTCTTCAGCCCTCAACAGCAACAACAATGCAATTTTGTAATTTTCCTGTTGTTGTTTTGGAGACAAGCCTTAATACGCTTACTTAGTTATATGAACCATTAAATCCTACAACCTCCACATTTATACGCCGTCTATACATACCATCACTAAACAACTGAAGACCTCTATCATACCTTCATTTTGTGCTGAGTCCCAAAAACCAAACCCCCATCAACTGTTACTCATTTCCCTTTGTAGACAGGCAAAAAAAAAACACACACTCCCTCCTCCTCCCTTGCCGAAAGAACGAACACATAATCATTCATTCATTTGATACATTCAATCGCTCATTTATACAGTCATATATTCATTGATGTTTAGCTAAGCAGCACATACGTCAATGGCGGGAATATGAGTCATTCCATGGTACAGCACAGAATGTCTCATCTGAAGGAGAAATTTTGAACCCATAAATAACGAATAACGTTTACATTTCATTTTTGATCATATGGTCGAATTTAATATTTAACCAGCAAGGAAAGACAGAAGGTCGAGCGGGGCCGACCATATAATACCCTACACCTCCCTAACAATGCAAAACTGGGCATTGCGATAAGAATTTGGCAGTGTTCACACATGTAATAAGAAAACTTCCTCTGCCGAATTTCGTACTGATCGGATATAAAACACGGTTTCTACAGCGCTTACATGTCAAATCTGGTAAAACATATATATGGGGGCTATATCTAAATCTGAACTGAATTTGCCTCAATTTGGTTGTTTTAATTCACGTAATAAGAAAACTTCCACTGCCGAATTTCGTACTGATCGGATATAAAATACGGTTTCTATAGCACTTACATGTCAAATCGAGTGTAACATATCAATGCCTTCATTCTAAACTATGCTAAGTGCAAAAAGGTCGTTTTTCAGGAGAGGAATTAAAGTTTGGTGAATTTTTTAAATTTGCGTGGAATTCCTTTATAATGAAAATCGAATGACGTTGACGGATAAACACCAAATTTTGACTAAATATAATTTGGAACATATAGAAATTAACAAGTAAGAAAGTGCAGTCGGGTAAACCGACTAATGAATCCCCTCACCCTGAGTCTCAAAAAAATATACGTAAATTTATTTATTTTTTTGTTTCATTTAAATTATTATCAATTTAAATTGCATTTAATAACTTTAAAGTATGTACGGTATTAAGGCTCAGCTCTCTCTTAGTTCCCATTTGCTTAAGCAGGGTGCGAAACTGAACGCACTTTCCATACGGAATTGCTTATGCATATTATATTTGGGCCTTTAAAGTTCAAAGCTGTTTACTTTTGGTTCAAAATGGTCTATTTGTATGAGAGGTACCAAAAGGGGCGTCCCAATAACGGTCACTTTTCTCTAGACTCTAGGTACTATAAAAGCATTGCACTGTACGAAATGTATTTGTATGTACTGGTATTAAAGTTAAAAGCTGTTAACTTTTGGTACAAAAAGGTCCATTTGTGTGGGAGGTACCAAAAGGGGCGGTACAATAACGCCCATTTTTCTATGGACTCTGGGTACTTTAGAAGTATTACACTGTACAAAATTTCAAGTATTTGTATGTACTGGTAATAAAGTTATAAGCTATTAACTTTGGGTTCAAAATTGTCCATTTGTGTGGGATGTACCAAAAAGGGTGTGGAAACTTCGCCTGTTTTTCTCGAGGTAATAGTGACTAATAAACTAATACTATGTCTAGAATTTCAGAGGATTGAAATAAGTAGTATAGAAATTATTAAATAATCAATATTTCACTTAATGTTAACCCTTTGTGGGGGAGGTACTAGAAGGAGTGGATCTATATGGCCCATTTTCGAACTTAGCCGGAGATAGAAGAAAATATTACCACATACCAAATTTGAAGTCAATCGGTTACTCCTTTCGAGAGTTATCGTGCTCATTGCTCATTCGACTTAAAATGACCCAAAACGGATATCCTCCGAACATACTTAGGGTCTTAGGTCACTCCTTCGATGTGTTACACTTTTGGTTCGTAGCAAATGACATATACCTCCTCTCTAATAGGAGGGGATACAAATGCAATCTCCCTAAAAACATACTTAGTCGACTTAGCATATTAGGTATTAATATATATTGGGACTATGTTTAAATCTGAGCCGATTTTCCCCGAATTTGGCAGTGTAAGAAAACTCTCCCCGATTGGATAACGCTAAGGTCTGCCCAAAGTTGTTTAAAAACACAAAACTCACTTTACATGAACAAAATTTGGGGTTTTTGAATAAAATTTTCTTTCTTACAAGTCGTAAACAATCAAAATCGACCGAGAAACGAAAAAGTTACAGCAGTTTTCATTTGAATTTTACGCCATGACAGGGCATGCATGCACACCGACATGGCCTCTATGTACATATGTAGACGTAAGAGCAATCACAATAAAAAATAGATCATGCTTGTGCATGCATGAAAAAAAACAACGGATTTGCATGATAGTTGATTTTTCGCACCAGTCTGACATTTTTCTACTGGTCAAATAAGAAAACATAAGCAGAACTTTGCAGCGCGCTATACGGCCATGCAGCAGGGTCGTTTACAGAACGCGCTCTGCCTCCAGCCTAAGTGAATTGAGAAAGGGACAGCTTCGCACAAAATTTAATTTTAGTCATATTCTTATTTGTCTCCAGACCGACCACATCCAAAATTGTTACTAGATCCAGTGATAAATTTCGCACCGTAGAATCAGTTGGGCATGTATCACATACAATATCTGGAGCCAAACTGCCGTCAAACAGACAGATATTTCATGATGTGATAACTGAAATGTATAATGCTGCGACGCCTCTGACCACTGTTGCTGAGCTTGTGATTAATCGATCTACACATCAAAATTTTTGGGCGCCCCCAAAATCCCGGCTGGTACTGGAGAAAATATGGCCAAAGTCGTTCATGATACACTCATCAAATACAGGTCAAAACACTGGATCGTGCATTTTGTTGCAGAACAAATTAGATCGAAAATTAATCAAGTTCCCATGTTCTCATCACATGATGGAGATTGTATTGAAACATGTGTTTGAGGTTAAACTTCGGCGACTTGTGGTCCTGAAGTGCCTATTTTTAATCGTTTTGCTGCCGTTTGGGTAAGTCTCGACCACAAATCGTTTAAAAACGGACTCGAAGATCCAACTGTACGTTCAACAATAAGTAATGCTGACTGCGAAGTCATTAAGAAATTCTGCATTCAACAGCTAAATGAAACACAAATCCGAGCTGACTACAAGGAACTATTACAATTAACAATAATGTTTATTGGTGGTGTCGGCGATAACTTCCGAACACCTGGTCCAACATACCACGCAAGGTTCATGGGAAAAGGCATTTATGCCTTAAAAATATACCTATTTCGAGAGCAGTTTGCATTGACAAAACGAGAGTCCAGTGGGCTACGGGATATATGTATTTTTCTCGTGCGGCTGTATGTCAAAGCGTGGTTTACATGCAAAATGTCATACGAGCACCAAATCAAGATATACACTTGTTGAAAGACTCCATCGCATACGCAGAAATCGACCGAGATGTGTCTGAAGCTGTTTTGAGGAAATGGAAAAATCATTGGCTTTGGCATTTTTCGATTCGGATGTTTCACTCGAAGAGAAACGAAAAATGGTTAGGCATCTGCAATCAACAGAACCCGTCGTAAATCTGGAAAACGATCGAAAATTCTCCGACCCGAAACTATTGCTGTGTAATAATTTGAGCGATTTCGTCTCATACAAAACCAAACATTTTTTCGGTGCTTTTGGATTGAGTACTGAATTTTTAAAGCATGACCCATCCATTTGGGAAGATTATCAAGATACTCTCGATGTTTGTCGTAATCTGTTTGTTGTTAACGACACTGCTGAACGCGGTGTACAATTTATGAATGATTACAACAGAATACTTACGAAAGACGAAGAACAAAATCAATTTATATTACAGTGCATTGAAGAATATCGTAGAAAATGTCCCTCGCATAACAAGTCAGATCTAATATAATATTGAATTAATTGTATTTTTTTGTTTTTTTCACCGATCTTAATATTTAAAAACTATTTATTAAATAATAATACAAAGAAATGTAATTTTACTTATTTAAACATACGATTTTTGAATAAAAAAAATATTTCCCCTATAAAGTGTGTTCTAAATTTTGAATGAACTTTGGGCAGACCCTAGGGTTATCAGATCGGCACAAAAAGCAACTTTCACTTTTTGCATCATGTGCTATAAACGGTCTAATAGTCACTTAAGAAAAAAATTGTTATTAAAAAACAGCAAAATCTTTTTGGAGGATTCTTTAAACTTAATGTTCTAATAACATAAATAGTGAAATGCATGGCATTAGGTGACAACCCTTTTGTTTGGTCCAAAAAAGTGTAGGTCAAATAAAAAAAATAATTTCTTAGTGCACTTATTTCACGACAATTATTGGATGTATCCAAAGTCAAAATTAAAAAAAAACGCAAAACTTTAAATTAGTACATGTTATAAGCTTTCCGTTCCATTTTTTATATTTTATTTCGCTTAATTCTTCTTTAATTAACTATTTAGAAAGTGCTTCAAATCGGAAAGAGAACAGTAATTTTTAATACCACAAAAGGTCAAACAATTTACGAAAAAACTAAGTATGAAGTTTTTACCCCAAAGTGTCTGCTTTTAAACCATATTAATTTTTTGGATTTGGACTAACTAGAAAAATTGGGTTTAGGCCAGAAAACCAGGAAAATTACCCATAGTGCTTTGTGAGGGAGGTAGTAGAAGGAGTGGACTAATATGGCCCATCTTCGAATTTAGCCTGAAATAGAAAAAAATATTATTAGGTACCAAATTTTAAGTCAATCCGTTAGTCCTTTCGACAGTTATCTTATGCTCCAGCCAGACAGACGGACAGACAAACAGACAGAAAAACCGACGGACGGACTTTGCTCAACTGACGTAAAATGCCCCAAATCGGATTTCAGCCGAACATTCTTGGGGTCTAAGGTCACTCCTTCGATGTGTTACACTTTTGGCTCGTAGCAAATGATATACACCCTTCTCTCTAAGGTGAGGGGATAAAAAATGCATTGATTCACTGGTTTTAATATTCGATATTTTTAAAATTAAAAAAAAATCAAGTCTTTCGCACCTAAAAGAACCCTACTAAAGTTCGTTGAAATCGGAACGGATTTAGATATAGCTCTCATATATATGTTTCGTCCGATTTGGACCTCTAGCCATATAGAAGCTCTATTTCACATCCAATTGTTTTGAAATGTCACTGATTAATTTAAAGAAAATCAGTTCAGGTTGTGCTATAGCCCCCATATACATACATATATGTTTCGTCAGATTTGGTCCTTCAGCCCTCTGGCAGCTGTATTTTAATTCCAATTGTTTTGAAATTTTGCATGGTGCAGTTTATTGATCTAAGAACCAACATTGGCGAATTTGGCGAAAATCGGTTCAGATTTAGATATAACAACCAAATATATGTTTCGTCCGAGGTGTTCCTTCAGCCCTCTGGAAACTGTTTTTTAATTCCAATTGTTTTGTAATTTAGCATGGTAGAATATATTGATCTGTGGACCAAATTTAGAGAATTTGAAGAAAATCGGTTCAGATTTAGATATAGCTCCCATATATATGTTTCGTCCAATGTGGCTCTTTAGCACAACAAAAGCCGTATTTTACATCCAATTCTTTTGAAATTTAGCCTGGTAGAGTTTATTGATCCATTGACCACACATTCCTCACAGAACGTGACTTTTCGCAAAAAAAGTTGAACGATTTGTAAACATTGTTCAGGCTTAAGTCTTTCCATGATGAAATGCCAAACAATACTTAACAGAAATAACATGACAGCATGACACGACTCACACGTAATCTGTCAAAAAACGGCTATTAAAAAAAGTATCTCTACTTGGATCACCCGTTATATAGAAAAACCAGTAAGGAATGGCTAAAGTCGGGCGGTGCCATCTATATAATAACCTACACCACTCTAGTAAGGTTGGATAACATTGAAATATCCAACGTATACTTCAACTTAAATTTGTTTACACAAATTACATTTGGTACGTCTCTGTCCTTGTAGCCAAATCGGCTGAAACATATATAGGGGAGATATATCTAAAACTGAACCGATTTTCTCCATTGCGATTTTTAAGGCACTGTATGCACTTTTTTCCGGCAGGTTTGTTCCGCATTTTTTTGTTTTTTTGTTCTCCTATTCAATATCTACAACTTTGCTTCAGACACAAAAGAAATATCCGGACGGTATAACGTGAAAAAAAATATAGAAAAAGTGAAAAATATCCACCTTAATTGAGCCAACTTATCTTAAAAATAATGCAGAAGTTCTTATTTATGGGGCAACTTCCACGTCCAATTCTCAGAATTGAGTCCCAACATCATGTTTTGTACTGTGTAATGATTCTAGTATATTTCTATCCCTTTTAGCAATTTTTGGAAATTCAGTACTGCAACTGCTCATATAAGGTTTCACGGAGCCAAGACCCCCAACCAAGAAGAAGGTATTATAGGAAAAGTTTTTATCTATGCCTGGTGTGTTATTTTCATTTATTATAGACATCTATCAAATTGAAAATCAATGAACTATGAAAATAGCAAAACAACTAACTAACAACCACACACACACACATAACCACCCACATACAGACGTATGTATAACTAAACAACACAAATAAGATTAATCGAATCGAACTCACTAAAGAAAAATAAATAAATAAATACAAACAAAAGCATAGTTTTAGGCCTGTGGACATCTGAAGACGGGTATGGCCAGCAAAAGGACCCCGCATGCAGAGAAATCTTTTAATCAAGAAAGGAGAAACAAAAGAACTGTCTAACAAACCGGAGAAAAAACACCTCTCACCCCAAAAGTAGGCAATTGTTTTAACAAAATACACCATCAAACGCAATAAGTTTACCAAGAATGTCTGACTATTGTTTGTACGATAGTATGTAAGAAGAATATAAGTTTCGGTTTCTTTGCCACATTACTACTAAGAATGAATTTGATACATGACCATCATCATCGTTAGTTCAATATGAACAGACATGCTGCGTTTTTTGTGGAGGATGGGAAAAAAGAGAAGCCTAAAAGTAGGCTTTGACCATTTGAGGTCTGCTGATGGATTTTATATTAAAAGAAATGAAAAGAAAACTCTTCACGAAATTTCTTAGATATTGTTTCATTAGGAAATGTTTGAAGTTGTTTTTGGCAAAGTAGACGCATATAGATTTAATGAAATCTAATGTGGTCGGCTGGCAAATTTGCGCCCTTGAAGAAGGCTAAAAGGATTACTTAAAGAAATGTAGTGGAAATTCATCTCCCTTTGTCTTTCTGGAAAACCGAAAGACAAAATTTTGAAGAAAAAATTTTAATATCAGTAACACTAGTTTAAAAAATTATTGTCCTAGGGATGTACATAACATTTGCTGCTATAATTAGTTAAAAGAAAATGTTGGTGTTAATTTCTTTTTATAAATTTGTTGGTCCCAACTTGGAAGGTGACTCTAATATTTGGAATATTTTTCTTGAAGAGTAAGACCGATAGAGCCGATATACGTATAACCCTAGGTTTAGTAAAATTCATCAAAAATATGAAAAAAATATTTTTTTTTTGAAAATAGCGTTATTTGTTGGCAGAAAATAATAGAAGAATTTAGGTTTAGTGAAATTTGGGTTTTCCAACAAGAGGTGTTATTTTGAATCACCCGGTATTTCGGTAGCTGTCACTTTTGAAGCTTTTATTCTCTGACATTTGACAAGTAGAAACTACACCATTACTAAAAATGGAACGATACACGATTCAACAACGCATTGAAATTATTAAAATTCACTACAAAAATGGTGAAAATCTTGCAGTCACAGTTCGCAAAACTAAAGTCGTGAAGCACCTTGTCGGACCGCAATACATAAATTGGTGGAAAAATTCGAGCTGTTGGGACAAGTTGGTGATGTGAAGCATAAAACCCGTGCCCGTCGCTCAAGAACAACTGAGAATATTGCTGCTGTAGCCCAAAGTGTTGAAGAAATCCCAGGTTTGTCCATTCCTCGTCGTTCTTTGGAATTGGGCATTCCACAAACGTCATTACACCGTATCTTGCATAAAGACTTGGGTCTTAAGGCTTATAAAGTTCAGTTAACACAAGAACTCAAGCCGGCCGATCATCAACAACGTCATGTCTTTGCTGATTGGGTCCTTGAAATGCATGAAAATGATCTGGAATCCCATCGAAAAATCATCTTGACTGATGAGCGAAACCATTGCTCTGTTATGGGAAAAGTTTCCGGTTATCTCTTCGAGAGATAACACGGCCCGGGGGGCCACGTGAAAGATAAGGGGCCACGTGAAAGATAAGGTCTACGCCAACAGCCCAGCGTCGATTCAAGACCTCAAAGATAGAATTCGTGAGGCTATCGAGGACATAAGGCAGCCACTTTGCGATTTGGTTATGGAAAATTTCATGAAAAGGATATGGTCGTGTAAGCGTGGTCATGGGGTCTTAGGTCACTTCTTCGATGTAATAAAAAATAACCACTAGTACATATATATATGGTGATCTAAGTAGAGATACTTTTTTCATTAGCATTTTTTTGACAGATCACGTGTGAGTCGTGTCATGCTGTCATGTTATTTTTGTTAAGTATTGTTGGGCATTTCATCATGGAAAGACTTACGCCTGAACAACGTATACAAATTATTCAGTTTTATTATCAAAATAATCGTTCGCCAATTGCGCTAAGTCAATTTTTTTAAATCCAAAAAAAACACTTTCCAGTCGTTCCACGACCTTGACACCTATGAGCAATATTTTAGCTCTCGTTAAGAGCTATCACTTTGCCATTGACCGATTCCCGATCCAACTTACCGGAAAAATCAAAAGCCGGTGAGAACGTAACCGTCAATGGCGACCGTTATCGTGCCATGATAACCGACTATTTGATGCCTGAAGTTTAAGCTTGCGATCTCGGCGACATTTGGTTTCAACAAGACGGCGCCACTTCCCAGACATCGCATCAATCAATGGATTTATTGAGAGAACACTTCGGTGAGCAGATAATTTCACGTTTTAGGCCGGTCGATTGGCTACCAAGATCGTGTAATATCACACCGTTAGACTTTTTCCTGTGGGGATATGTAAACTCTAAAGTTTATGCGATTCAGGCCTTGGAGCAAAACATCACGCGTGTCATTCGCCAGTTATCAGTCGAAATGATCGAACGAGTCATCGAAAATTGGACTCAACGGATGGACCATCTGAGACGTAGCCGCGGCCAACATTTGATAGACATAATCTTCAAAAAAATAAATGCCAAAGAATGTTCTTTCAAATGATACTACGAGTAAACATTCCCAATTCAATTTGAATTGTCTGTGTTTTTTTCTTTAAAAAAGTAGGGAACCTCAATATGGATCACTCCTTATAAGTACTTCGTATAAAATCTGGTTATCATAGGCCAGCGATTACTATTGGTACTGTGCACATCTTCTTTTCTATAAAAATTTAAAGAAAACAAGTAAGAAAGTTTCAGTCGGGTAAACCGACTAAGGCATACCCTCACTTTGTGAGTAATGTAATATTGAATATTACACGAATTATTCTGTCAATTTGTGTGGGAGCTACCAGAAGGGGTTTAACAAATACACCTATTTTTCGCTGAACAGTAGATACTTTAAATTCATTGCACTGCGCCGAATTATAAGCGTTTATGTGCACTGGTATAAACGTTACGAGATATTAAATTGTGGTATGATTTGGCAATTTAGTGTGGGAGGTACAAAAAGGGGCGTGGCGATAACGCCCATTTTTAACAGGACTATAGACACTATAAAAACATTACACTGTACAAAATTTCAAGTATTATTATACACTTGTATTAATGTTATAAGCTGTTAACTTTTGGTGCAAAATGGTACCTTTGTGTGGGAGGTACCAAAAGGGGCGTGGCAACAACGCCCATTTTTCTCTGGACTGTAGGCAATATAAAAGCATAACACTGTGCAAAATTTCAAGTATTTTTATACACCGTTATTAATGTTATAAGCTGTTAATTTTTGGTGCAAAACGGTGCATTTGTGTGGGAGGTACCTAAAGGGACGTGGCAACTTCGCCCATTTTCTCGAGTTAATAGCGACTAATAAACTAATACTATGTGTGGAATTTCAGAAGATTCGAATAAGTAGTATAGTAGTTATTAAAGAATCAATATTTCACAACATTTTAACCATTTATGGGGGAGGTACTAGAAGGAGTGGACCAATATGGCCCATCTTCGAACTTAGCCGGAGATAGAAAAAAATATTACCACATACCAAATTTGAAGTCAATCGGTTACTCCTTTCGAGAGTTATCGTGCGCACCAGCCAGAAGACACACAGACAGACAGACAGACAGACAGACAGACGGACAGACAGACAGACAGACGGACGGACATTGCTCATTCGACTTAAAATGACCCAAAACGGATTTCCTCCGAACATACTTAGGGTCTTAGATCACTCCTTCGATGTGTTACACTTTTTTCCGTAGCAAATGATATATACCCTCGTCACACTAAAGTGAGGGTATAAATACTGACTTTTTTTATATAATACTGCGAGTTTTAAGTTTATCGTTTCAAATCTAGATACTAACTTGGTGTACAATGCCATATAGTCGTCTTCCCCAGTCTTCAGTTTTTCCTTACTGGTTTTGGCATAGATTTACGTCTCAATGTATGTTTTAATTTATAAAATTAAAAAAAAATTGTATAATAATTTTGTATCTAATTCAACTAATTGCACTGTCCAGTAGAATTTTTGGAACAGAATAGCGACCCTAAAACTTTGAAAGGGCATGTTGAGTACATCTTTTTTGTAGAATAAACTTATGTTCCAGCTGGTCTGAGTTTTTTGTGTACAGTGGGTCAAAGTTTTCATTTTTTCTTCGAAGGGAGCATTATACTAAATGAATAAAAAATGCTGTACGTTAATGTCTGAGAGATTTCTTAATGTCAAAGTTATATAGTGGAATTTTATGAGGATCATTTTTGTGGCAGATCTTAACCCTCTAGATCCCCTTTTAATGGGTTAATTCGGCCCTTTTTTCGAAAAAATCAAAAAATGTCCTTTTGAGTATTAAAATATTCTACGAAATTTTTTGCCGGAAAATTTCAGTAGGGTTCGTTAAAGACACCAATGTTGTAAATATATTCGTAACAAAACTACATGCCAACATATACAAAAAAATACTATAATGCAAATTTAGAGTCGTGATACCTATGGAATTATTGGAGCAGAAGAGCGACTCTATAATTCTGAAAGGGCATGTTGAGTAGATTATTTTTGTGGAATAAACTTATGGGGACAGAGCGCTCCAGTAGGCGAGTTGGTAGCGTACTCGCCTATGAGTTTGGGGGTCGTGGGTTCGATTCCCACCAGAGGCTCTGGTCTGTCGCTGCAAAATTCAGCCATATGGTCTTTGTAACCCGGCCTTTCCCTGGACCTTAAAATTAGAATATAAATTTACTTTGTATTGTAATTCATATAAACAAATAAATAAACTTATGGTCCAGCTCGTCTGAGTTTTTTTTTAAAGTGGGTCAAAGTTTTAATTTTGTGAAAAAAATGCTAAAATGTAAATTTAAAGTCGCGCTAAATTAAAATACAAACACCCATAGTCTATTGAAAAATTGGCGTTATTGCCATACCCCGTTTGGTACAGGACCTGTTGGTGTCTTTGGTGAACCTTACTGAAATTTTCCGGCAAACAATTTCGTAGAATATTTTAATTCTTGAATGTCCTTTTTGAAACGATTTTTTTTATTTTGCCGAAAAAGGGCCAAATTGATCCATTAAGAGGGGAGCTATAGGGTTAAGATCTTCCACAAAAATGATCCTCATAAAATTCCACTTTTATGACTTTGGCAACAAGAAATCTCTCAGACATTATTTCATTTAGTATTTTTAGCATTTTTAGCATTTTTTCATAAATGATCTACCTAACATGCCCTTTCAGAATTATAGGGTCGCTATTCTGTTCCAATCAAAAAGCCTTAATTTGTTGGACAGTGTTATAGCTTTATTTACGTCTTTCTATATGCTTTAATTTTGTAGCTCCCTGTACTGCTTTCGGTTTAGATTTTCGCCTCAATATACGCTTTAATTTTTAAGAAAAATATATCTGATATGACTTTTATTTAATACAACTCCTTATAGGTTTGTTTAAGCCTTTGTATGCGCATTAATTTTGTAACTCCCCTAAAAACCATCATTTCTGATATGACCTTTATCTAATTCAATTAACTTTTGTACATTTGATGTCTATGTAATATAAAGGAGAAATATTATATTTTATCCATATCCTGCAAAATATCAAATGTTGAACACATTCATACATAGTCGTCCCACAAAGCAATTGTTCTGAATTACTTACATTATCCGATGAACAATTGTAAAGCCAAATGTAATTCATGTTTTTCTTTTTATCATTTTCATTTGATTCTTTTTTACAAATGACAATGTAATGGGCGGGGGTGTGGTGGTGTATGTGTGACAGACAAAGTGGGAGGATATGTATTACGACAATTTGATGATGATTGGCTTCTATAGGTTACGTTTCATCAGGGCAATTTCTATTGCTCCCCCCTACGTTATTTATGGTCTAATAACAGTTTTGTATGGTGTATTTCCTCTGTAGCGGTTGGTGTTTTTTTATCAAACAATTTCGTAGAATATTTTAATTCTTGAATGTCCTTTTTGAAACGATTTTTTTTATTTTGCCGAAAAAGGGCCAAATTGATCCATTAAGAGGGGAGCTATAGGGTTAAGATCTTCCACAAAAATGATCCTCATAAAATTCCACTTTTATGACTTTGGCAACAAGAAATCTCTCAGACATTATTTCATTTAGTATTTTTAGCATTTTTAGCATTTTTTCATAAATGATCTACCTAACATGCCCTTTCAGAATTATAGGGTCGCTATTCTGTTCCAATCAAAAAGCCTTAATTTGTTGGACAGTGTTATAGCTTTATTTACGTCTTTCTATATGCTTTAATTTTGTAGCTCCCTGTACTGCTTTCGGTTTAGATTTTCGCCTCAATATACGCTTTAATTTTTAAGAAAAATATATCTGATATGACTTTTATTTAATACAACTCCTTATAGGTTTGTTTAAGCCTTTGTATGCGCATTAATTTTGTAACTCCCCTAAAAACCATCATTTCTGATATGACCTTTATCTAATTCAATTAACTTTTGTACATTTGATGTCTATGTAATATAAAGGAGAAATATTATATTTTATCCATATCCTGCAAAATATCAAATGTTGAACACATTCATACATAGTCGTCCCACAAAGCAATTGTTCTGAATTACTTACATTATCCGATGAACAATTGTAAAGCCAAATGTAATTCATGTTTTTCTTTTTATCATTTTCATTTGATTCTTTTTTACAAATGACAATGTAATGGGCGGGGGTGTGGTGGTGTATGTGTGACAGACAAAGTGGGAGGATATGTATTACGACAATTTGATGATGATTGGCTTCTATAGGTTACGTTTCATCAGGGCAATTTCTATTGCTCCCCCCTACGTTATTTATGGTCTAATAACAGTTTTGTATGGTGTATTTCCTCTGTAGCGGTTGGTGTTTTTTTATCAAACATTTTAGGAGCTTCTTCTATATTGCAATCGTAACGCGACGAATGAATCGAGACGAATGAATGTGGCTTGAGTTTCCTTTCTTCCAAAGACATTAAGGATAACATGACAGAGAGAGGGGGGTGGAGGGCGGCCGACAGAAAACGGCTAAGCCTCCTTTGGAAATATAGCCTTTGTATTTGGTTAGCCGTCATTGTTATTGTCCTCCGTCGTCATCGTTATTACCACTGTCGTTTCGCTTGTGGTGGCACTAATAAGCTTTTGTATTTTAGCCATATCCCTGGTATCATATACATATGCATATTCACATATATCTGTGGTGTGTAGGTTATATGGCATTAGTGTGTTGTATATAGTGTAATACTAATAAGGTTAAGGAAATTGTTAAGGGCATTGATGACGTTAAATAGCAGCTCCACCGCAGCGGTTATTGTGAGTAATTGAAAAGCCATATTCTTGGTTAGATTGTATGTACACATGTAGTATATACATTTCCTCGTATATGCCTACCTCCACCATTGAGGATATGAGCTCCAACACGGAGAAGGTAGTTAGGATACATACACATATGTATGTATATCGAAAGACATTCATACACACAATACCTTTTGTTCACGTTAGCGAAAGTCTATTATTGTGATGGGATTAGATATTTGACCAAAAAATGAGAGGTATGTTGAAATGAAGGTTCATTATTGAGGCTAAATGTCAGATATTATTGCATTGGTTGTTTTTGATTAGAAATAATGGGGAAATCGGCTTTACGGAAAACTATAAGAATAAATTATAAGCATTAGTAGTATTTAAAAAATGCCTTGCATATGCTTAGGCAGTTCGAAACAGAAAATAATAACGCTGGATATTTGTGTTGCCTACTTTGGGGTTTTAAGAAAATGATGCAGCTCTTAAGGAAAGTACAATAAATTTGGGGTACTACTATAATTTGAAATATCTTCATAAATACTGTGGTTCGAAGAAAATGATACAGCCTTTTGGGATTCGACAATTAAATTGAAAATATGTACAAAACCTATTATATCCTAAGGTACAAAGACAACCACAAAGACTTATATGTACCCTTCACCATGGATTTTATGATGGTGGATTTTTAGCTTGACAAATAAAACAGCATCAGTTTAGTTGGAAGGGTACCCTTTACATTTCCAAAAATAGTTTCAGGATTTTTAAGGGAGTCATATATTGCATTAAGTGAGTTTTACAATGAAAGCATACATCAAGGCACAATTTTTGATTTATCTACAATAGGGCTTTATTATCCTATGTGCTTTATTACACAGAGAATTAATAGATATAATATTTTGTTTGTGTCAAAATATTAAATGTATGTAACTTAAATTATTAATAGGTTTTTCTGAGATACTCTAGATTTAAATAATAAAATTGTTACAGTTTATATTTATTATTCTACCAAAATTTGTACATAATTCACTACATCCAAAACATTTATTCGACTTTTACTGAAGTGAAATTGAGTTTCAAAAAGAATGTATATAATTCACCTACACTAGGACTATATTTACTTTATTGCTATATTACGGAGAGGATTGATATTAGACAGCTCAGTGGTTAGTGCATTAGACTTGGATCCCGAAGGTGCTGGGTTTAATTCCCAGCCAGAGCACTGGCAAAATTTTAAATTCAACATTTTATGATTTCATCATAATTCGAGTTTCTGCAGCTAAAAATAACTCACCGGTCGCACTACCACTACTCGTACAACAACATCTGCACATAACACCATGACGACTATTAACATAAATTCAGCGCTTCTTGTGGAGAATAGAAACGGTAACACTCAAATAACATTCATTCTCTGAAATTAACAGACGATTGTTAATTTACAACCGGACAACTTTGAGTAGATGAAAACAACGTAAGGTTCCTGCGATAATCGGATATATGTCGGAACGAAGTCCGTGATAGAAATAGACTTAAGGATTATCTACTCAGCGTTCCCAAGCTGCTACAACAACTACAACACTAGGTAGACACAAGCTAAAGAGAATGTTTGAACCCTTTAATCAACAGATAACTTGTTAACCAAGAAGGTCTATTAGAATTTCATGGCGAGAAACACTCAATGTTGTTGGATTGCTTAAATGTAAGACGTGCGCCTAAAATTATGCACTGTTTTTCCAATTTGTGTATGGAATCTTTCTTTATAAGTGTATCATTTCTATGGTCTTATTTCACCATCGTCGGGGAACTATTTACGTATTCTATTAACAATATTTAAATTAAGAGCCTATAATTATGCATCATTTTTATCATTTACGTTCTAAAATGTCACCTAGTAGCATGTTTCATAATTTTGACGATTTTTTGTATGAATGGACTTTATTGTCGCTGAACCAGTGTGCTTTATATAAAATCAAGAGCCTATAATTGTGCAATAGGTTTACGGTAAATGTATGTTAAATTATTTAGAAATATGGAAAATTCCAGTTTAAACAATAATTATCCTCTTACCTTAGAGAGGAGGGTATATATCATTTGCTGCGAGCCAAAAGTGTAACACATCGAAGGAGTGACCTAAGACCCTAAGTATGTTCGGCGGATATCCGTTTTGGGTCATTTTAAGTCGAATGAGCGATGTCCGTCCGTCTGTCTGTCTGCTGGCTGGTGCGCACGATAACTCTCGAAAGGAGTAACCTATTGACTTAAAATTTAATATGTGGTAATATTTTCTTCTATCTCCGGCTAAGTTCGAAGATGGGTCATATTGGTCCACACCTTCTAGTACCTCCCCCACAAAGGGTTAACATTTCGTGAAATATTGATTATTTAATAACTTCTATACTAAACCTCTGCATCAAGACATTCATTTCTTCGTCTACAGTAGTGTACACTACTTCACTGCACACTGAAATATTGTATTTTTTACTCGATTGACACCACCATAGAATGATCGGAAAAAAACAACAAACACTTCACACTGTTTGATGTTTACAATCTAGTCGTGTACTCTGTTCGTTCGGTTGTTGTATTCTTTATACTCGTTTCAATTCGTCAAACGATGAGTATAATGAAGCGAGTACAGTGCTGGTTTCTATTTCTTCAGTATGTACACTAGTGTATTTACCCCTTAAAACCAATAAATTTCTAAGGTGGTCCGTCGCTCTTTGTTGTTGCGTCTCTCTTTGCAATGACAATGAGTACAGTAGTGCATTGTACACTGAAATCGAGTATTTTTGTTTTTGTGTACAGTACTTGAATGAGTGTACTTCTCCATTGTCTTGTTACTTATTTGTTTTGAAACCTGTTTGGCGGTTACTGTTCTCTTCACTCATTCATTTGTTTTGTCAAAATAGAGTGTGTGGCAGTAAGTATTTGATAAACAACTGAATGTCTTGAAAGGCCATTCAAGACATTCATTGCAGAGGTTTATTCTATACTACTTATTTGAATCCTTTGAAATTATGCACATAGTATTAGTTTATTAGTCACTATTACACTATTATTATCGAAAAAAATTTGCCGAATTTGCCAAGCCCCTTTTGGTACCTTCCACACAAATGGACAATTTTGAACCAAAAGTTACCAGCTTATAACTTTAATACCAGTGCATACAAAGACTTGAAATTTTGTACAGTGCAATGGTTCAATAGTACCTAAAATACAGTGAAAAATTGGCATTATTGCCACGCTCCTTTTGGTACTTCCCACATAAATGGACCATTTTGTACCAAAAGTTACTAGCTTATAACTTTAATACCAGTGCATACAAATGCTTGAAATTTGTACAGTGTAATACTTTTATAGAACCTAGAGTCCAGAGAAAAATGGGAGTCCACACAAATGGACTTTTTTGTACCAAAAGTTAACAGCTTTTAACTTTAATACCATTGCATACAAATATTTGAAGTTTCGTACAGTGCAATGCTTTTATAGTACCTAGAGTCTAGAGAAAAGCGGCCCTAATTGGCACGCCCCTTTTGTACCTACCATACAAATGGACAATTTTACACCAAAAGTTAACAGCTTATAACTTTAACACCAGTGCATATGAAATTTTGTACAGTGTAATGCCTTTATAGAACCTACAGTCCAGTGAAAAATGGGCGTTATTGGTACGCCCCTTTTGGTACAAAAAAAATATATTAATTTACTAATATTTTTTGAGGACTCAAGGTGAGGGGATTCATAAGTCGGTTTACCCGACTGAACTTTCTTACTTGTTAAAATGGCCGTTTCTATCTCAAATTATTCTACTAAGTTTTGTTGATAATTAGAACTTATGTTAATTAAAAATTGCATTTAATATAAGTATATAACAGATAAGGATGAATTTGGGATCTTTCTAGAATATGAAATCTGATGGCTGTGGTTTTATTTATTATCATTATTATTATTATTATTATTATTTTGGTTACACTTATCTGCTTACATTTTAGTAGTAATGCATAATATCAAATATTATTATTTTACTTTCACTTCAACAGTTTCTGTATAATTGATAAATATTTTATTTATTAATCGAGGTATCTTAGTAACGTCAGGATCTATCCGAAAATAGTATTAAAATTCCAGATAATTTTGAAAAAGGATTTTTAGCTGAAAGTGAAATATGATCTATTCCGCGCTCTTACTGTCCTTATAAGTGTAATACTATAATGCTGCATACCTTTAGGTTCATTTAGAGCCCCAACAAATAAAGCATACATTTAGAAGTTCATTTTAACCTTTTTCAGTCCCCGCTTTACAAACTACATTCGCTTCTAAATTGAATCAACCTTTCCTTCAACGTTCTCGCTAACTTTGTTTCCGTATTCTTAAGTGAATGTCAATGTTTCTCCTCACCCCTCCTTCCAGCCCTACCACCAACCACTTTGCATACAACCTTTCGTCTTTAGGTGAATTTAATGTACTTTCCGAACTGCATTTTGTATTCAATGTATGAAAATAATGTTTTTATTATTTTTTCGTATTGCCATACTTTCACAACGTTAACTTGTATATGTGTACACATTTAGGCATCATTTAATTTTAATTTCATGCTAAATGAATTTAAAAATGTTTTCTTGTTGAGCGTATGTTGCTTTTTTTGTTGAATTCTTACTACATTCCATGACATGAAATCACTCCTACCAACAAAAGGCTGCCTGCCTCCACCTCCACCAGGACATTACCTTGTGAGCAATGTGAAACATCACTACATAAAGAGGAAGAACGTGGGGTAGAGTCCTGCAATATTGTATGTTGTTGCAGAATATGCGAAACGCGCTCCTCTATGTGAGTGAAGGAAAGAAACAATGTTTGACAATGATGGCATTGGCGATGAGCAGAACAGTGTAACGAAATGGATTTTAAACGAAATTGATATTAGACGATTTATCAGATACAGACCTCAAAGCATTATCTTTTATCAATTGAAAACTAGTAAGCCTAGAAGTAGAAACTTATTTTAGGCTGAATGAAAAGACCAAATTTAGTTTTTTAATATTAAAAAGTCCACACTTCAGTTGCTATGACGTCTTTTAAGGTGGAGGCTTTAAAGTAATATCTCTAATAAATAGATAACTTGTCAGCCTAGAAATATGCAACATCATATTTGCTTACACTTCGTCCATTATTTTTTTCATGGTGAGAACTATTAGATGTAGTTTGACTGCATAATTTGCAAAATATATGCATATAGTTAGGAAGTGTCCCTAAAAGTATGCATTATTTTTCCCAATTTGTGTAAATAATGTATTTTAGAAGGGTGTCTTATAATTCAGTATCGTCGACGATCTTAGTACGCATTCTATAAGCAATATGAATATAAAGTGCCTATAAGTATGCAACATTTTTATAACTAATGTAGTTATCTATCACCTGTATTGACGAAATGACTTAATTTAAGTTTATGTTCTCTTAAAATAATTAATTTTAAGAAAAAAGTCCACATTCCAATACCTGAGATGATTTACTTTGCTAGGATCCTGAAGCAAAAATTGTTCTTAGGCTAAATGAAAGGAAAAAATTTAGGTTTTTGTGCCATTGTGTGATCTAAATATAAACAATGTTAGGACATCAATTTCTATGACGATTTATTAAATATAGAACACAAAGTATTCCCTTTAGTCAATAGAGAGATTGTCAACCTAGATTTAGGTATCCCTTAAAGTATGCATCACCCTCCAATTTCTGTATGGCGTGTATTTTAACAGTATGTCCTATAATTCTATATCATTGGCGAACTTACAACGCATTCTATTGCCAATATTCAAATCAAGAGCCTTTAAGTATGCAAGTATAACATTTTTATAACTAATGAAGTTAAATATCATCTACTTGTATGTTATCGAAATTGATATTAGGCTGGATAAAAGGCCTAATTTAAGTTTTTGTTCTGTTGAAGGAATTTAAGTTAAAAAAAACACAATTAAATACCTTAAACTGTTTATTAGATAGATGCCCCAAATTACACTCTTTAATCTATAGCACACTTGCCAGCCTTAAAGCTGAGATAGATTTTAGGCTGAATGAAAGGACTAAATATTACCTTTTGGGGCTACAATTTCGAAAACGTTTTACTAAATGAAAGCCTCAAAGCATACCTTTTAATAAATAGAGAAATTGTCAGCCTGCAACATTACTATTATTCGCTTTGCATTTCGTCGATTAGTTTCTTCGACTATTCAAATAATAATGTTGAGGACAATTAGATGTTGGTCGATTGCCTAATTTACAAAATTTAAATATACGAATTGCCCCTTAAAGTATGCATCATTTTACAATTTTTTTACAGAATGCATTTTTAAAGTGTGTCCTATAATCCAATATCATTGGCGAACTTAGTACGCATTCTATTACCAATATTCAGATCAAAAACCTATAAGTATGCAATATTTTTATACATAATGCAGATGAATGTAATATACTTGCATGGTAAAGAAATTGATATTGGGCTGTATACAAGGCTTAATTTAAGTTTTTTTTTCTGTTGATGGAATTTAAGTTAAGAAAAAATCGACAATTTAATACCTAAAACGATATATTAGGTAAATGCCTCAAATTATACTCTTTAATCTATAGAACACTTGCCAGCCTTGAAGCAAAAATTTAATTTGGCGAATGAAAGTACAAAATTTTAGCTTTAAAAGCTAAAAATATATTCACTACAAATTCGAAAACGATTTACTGAATGGAGGCCTCAAAGTATTCTCTTTAATCAATAGAGAACTTGTCAGCCTATGCGTATCCAACATTAATATTACTAGCTTTGTATTTCGTCGATTAGTTTTTCCGACTTGAAATATAATAATGAGGACAAGTAGCTGTTGTTCGATTGCCTAATTTAGAAAATTATATACGAATTTCCCCTAAAAGTGTACATAATTTTTCCAATTTGTGTGTTCTATTACCAATATTCAAATCAGGAGCCTATAAGTATGCAACATTTTTATAAATAAAGCAGTTAAATGGCGTCTACTTGTATGGTAACGAAATTGATCTTAGGCTGGATAAAATACTTAATTTAAGTTTTTGTTCTATTGAAGGGATTTACGGTAAGAAAACTGTCCACAATCCACTTTCACGATTTTTTTTTGATAGAGGCCTAAAAGTATGCACATTAATCAATAAACAATTTGTCAGCTCAGAAGTTGAAATCGATTTTAGGCTAAATAAAAGCACACAATTTTGTTTTTTAATGCTAAAAATTCCACACTTTAATTTATATGACGGCTTATAAGGTTGTGGAGAATAGAGAGCTAGCCAGCCGAGAAGTATACAACATTGTAATAGTCGATTAGGTTTTTTTCGAATGTACTATAGAAATATAATGATGACGACAATTCGATGTTGTTCGATAGCATCCCACTGGGAAAAGACATCCCTGAAGCGGGTGCAAAACCCTTTATAAATCGTTGAAGACACTTAGAGGACAGGCAAAGAAAATCATCAACGACATGTTCACATAATTACCAAAAAAGGAGTGCAAGACACTACCTTGCAGCAAATCATTGACGATCAATTTATGGACAATGTCTCGCATCAAATTTACAAGAAAATATCTAAAACAAAAACAATATTTTTTTCTTCAGGCTGATGGCAATGTTTAATGTTATAGTAACCTCTTTGTCGCTTCTAATTCTCATATGTCTATTCGATTTTTTAGTTGATTTTGTTATAATTTGGAAGTGTCTTGAACTGTCCTCGAACTCGGAACCTTCGAATTACTAACCGCGCGTGCTTCCACTATGCTACGGTGGCAATGCCGAAACAGTGCGCTTATTGACATCTACATTATGCATGACAATATCGCTTATTTTTTCAATAACGAACAGATGCACGATGCTGTCTCTAAAGTCGCCCGAAAACAGTAGCTTTTTTATTACTATTTCATTATTTCTTCATGTTGAAATTTTCAGGGTTTGTTTAGAATAGATCAAGGAATATGCCTATATTTTTTCTAAATTTTTAGGTTGGTGTCTTCATTGAGAAAAACATCCTCTTCCTTTCGAAAGAGAGATTTTGTGGTGTATTGGAAAAGATAAGACACTTTTCTTTACGGAAATCGTTAGGTTTGATGTGGAATGAACGGTGTATAGAAATGTCTCCTATTTTTTTTAATGTTTTATCATCGCCTAACTGAGTAACTCTTTAAAAAATAGAATGCTATATGTAGGCAGTGTTTTTGGATTGTTTTGCTATTTAGCCTAAAAGCATGCAAAAATCTTACGGAATATATTTTAGAGAGGTATAATTTTTATGGTATATAATTCACCATCTTCGGTGAACTTAGTATACATTCCATCACTACTATTCAAATCGAGAGCCTATAAGTATGCAACATTTTTTATAATTTTTAATTTATCTAGTATGTTTTATATATTTCTGATCTTGGCAGGAAGGCTCTTGAAATTTCGGATCTTGTCAGGAAGGCTCTTAGCTCTATTAATCACCATTGTTGCTGAACTAGTATGATTTATTATTCCAATGTTAAACATCAATAACCTATAAGTATGCAATACTTATAGGTTATGTATGTGTTAAAATGTTGCATGCTGGAATGATTCATAATTTTTCCGATTGTCTGAATGCGCCTCGGAAGGGTACCACTTTTGATTCTAATGTCTGAACTTACAACGCTTTCCTTTCAAATTGAGAGCTTATAAGTAGGCACTGCTTTTCGATTTTTTTAATATACCTCCTCTTATAACTTTGCCTCAAAACCAACCACTTTACTACATCACAAACACTGTGCCACTACACTTCTTGACAGTAGGTGGATCGGGAAGCAGGGGCCAAAAAAAAGAAGAAAAATTTGTAAGAACACGAAATGTGAACGTGACAACAACCTTAGGAAAACGTCAAACTGAAGACAAGAACAAATTACACATTACTGTAAGAAGATGAAAAACGAAACGCTACGATGAAGAAACAGAAGAAAAAAACCCAAAACTGTCTCAAATGAAATGTAGAGGAAACGAAAGAAAATTGTTCGGATATAGTGGCGGCACCGGAGATGGGGGGAAGGAAGTCCCCGAATTTCTGCAGTACATAGTGGTGGTGGTTAGGAAGCACATCATGTATGCGTATAATCAGAATATACTCGTACATATATGTATGTATATGTTACTTTAAGTCTAAACAATAGCACTAAGCGTACAAGAAAATAAATGAAATGAAAGAAGATGGAAGATCTCCAGACCTGTGGACGGAAAAACAAGAAATCAAAAATAATGATGAAAAATCTCAAAAGCAAGGAAGAATGAATTTACAAGAGTTCCCTAGCCATAAAATCAAAAGGTAAGAAATGATAAACTTACATTAGTTGCTTTCAAACGGCAGTGGCGGTGGTATGAAAAATGCTCACATATCTCGAATGAATTAGGACATAAAGTCAGATGCTGGCAAACACAACACAGTCAGGTTCAGGTTCATGTACATGTTGGCTGTAACTTAGCAAAATGGTAAAATATGTTTGTAAGTTGAAATTAATGAAGTAATAACGATGTATTTGTTTTTTATATTATGACGATTTGAAAGCAGTTTTGGAAATAGAGAGAATAAAAGTACATAGTTTGACTGGCAGATTCAACATTAAGACAGGAGGAACAAAGTAATAGGGAGATATGTCCCAAGTACAACAATGACGATGAGTTCGATAAAAAGTCCTTGAATTCTGAAACGACTAAGTAAATTGTGAATGTTAAGCTTCCCAAAATATTGTATAATTATCAGCCTAAATATATGCAAATGAAAATAAATTATACGGATTTCCCATAAGCCTAGAGGTATGCAATTGACCATCAATTGAAATATTATTAAATATTCTGAACTAATTACTTCAAATTCAGATTTTCCATCTGAAATTCACAAGAGTTGAGAGACAGAAAATATCAGAATAAATTTAAAGATTCCTCTTGCAATTCAGAACATTTGTTACTTAGAGCTCAATTCAATTAAATCTGATAAACTATATTTGCAATTTATAACACATTTCTTATAAATATTCCAAGCATTTTTTAAAACTATGTTCCCACAAGTGATTATGATCTCCTTTTTTACCGTAATGAAGATACATTCGTCAACAAGGAACAATACAACGAGCCATAAAACATAATATCAGAACACTTGTTACTTAGAGCTCAATTCAACTAAATCTGATAAACTATATTTGCAATTTATAACACATTTCTTATAAATATTCCGAGCATTTCTTAAAACTATGTTCCCACAAGTGATTATGATCTTCTTTTTACCGTAATGAAGATACATTCGTCAACAAGGAACAATACAAGTAGCCATAAAACATAATCTCGGCCTAGAGGTATGCAGCATCTTAGTTCTTGTAGACTTTTGCTTTCCCCTACTTAGATAAGTCTAATTTTTCTATTACGAATTCAGCTGTACCTCAATATTTTAAGCTTAGACCTAAAAATATGCAATCTTTTTCTTATTTGTCTAACTTTCGCCTTGACGTATTCACAGACTTAAACCAGTAAGGAAATGATAAAGTCGGATTGGATAACAAAGAAATATCCAATGTATACATCAACTAAAATTTGTTTACACATATAAACTAAATCTGTGCCGATTTTCTTCAAATTCGGCAATGTTGGTCCATAGATGAAGAAACTTTACCATGCTAAATTTCAAAACGATTGGATGTAAACTAAAGCTTCTATAGGGCTAAAGGGCCAAATCGGAAGAAACATATATATTGGAGCTATATCTAAATCTGAACCGACACTCTTCAAATTCGACAATGTTGGTCCACGGATCAAGAAACTCTACCATGCTAAATTTCACAACGATTGGATGTAAACTATAGCTTCTATAGGGCTGAAGGGCCAAATCGAAAGAAACATATATATGGGAGCTATATCTAAATCTGAACCGATTTTCTTCGAATTCGGCAATGTTGGCCCACGGATCAAGAAACTCTACCATGCTAAATTTCAAAACGATTGGATGTAAACTATAGCTTCTATAGGGCTAGAGGGCCAAATCGGACGAAACATATATATGGGAGCTATAACTAAATCTGCACCGATTTTCTTCAAATTCGGCTATGTTGGTCCATAGATCACAAAACTTTACCATTCTAAATTTCCAAACGATTAGATGTAAAATACAGTTTCTACGTATAGGGCTAAAGGGTCAAATCGGACGATACATATATAAGTGAGATATATCTAAATTCCTAACTGCAAAATTTCGGCACAATCAAAGTGAAGTTGCGACCTGTATTCAACGAACACCATAAGATGAACATACGGAAGGTGTAGAGTGTATATATGAGATTTCCCTAATCCCTACCGTTGAACAAACACGTCTGCTTAAATTAGCTAAAAATCCCAAAATCTGGAAAGCGTGGGTCACAGACTCCGAAGTTGTTCTGTTGATTCGACAACTTCTTTAAAATTCATTTCCAAATACCTTCAGTCAGACACGTTAAGTGAGATTTTCTATTTTGATAACGTTAACAGGACGTTTGTGCGTTTTGAGTTTAGCTACGGGCACATTAGCTTGGAATATACACCGTTCGTGACTAGTGATAATATATGTATACCTATATCGTTTGCTGTCGTAATGGATTTTTTGCATATTGTCCATATATTCAAGTTCCACTACAGCATCGAAGGTAGTCCTAGCCAGGCAAGCTCTTCTGCTCTCATATAGCAAAACCTAAAAAAATTAACTTAAATTTGAACACAGAAGGATTCCCACAATAACTTCTTCCAAGTTCCTTTCCACAGACCTTCAGTCACTCTCCATAACGATATCTGGGCCTTGGTGCCTATTGAGTTTGTACAGGGCCATATTAATTTCGAGTACACGTTTAAAGTTCTTGACTAGTGATCATCTGTCGTTTATTGCCCTTATGGCGATATATTGCAGGTCCCCGAGAATATGTAAGGCAGTTTCTAGACATGCAAACTCATCTACAATACTATTTCCTGTATGGGCCAAAGGCAGCATGTCTCCTTCTAGAGAGAATGTGTTACATCAGTTGTTCTATTGATCTCTCCTCTACTTCGACACCACAGCTTTAGAAAATTCATTTCTAAAGGCTTTCAGATTATCTGTGTCTCGTTCTATAAGACAGTGATCCATCATGATGAATGCGATTCACAGGGGCCAATTCACTGCATTCGACATCGAGAACTTTTCGATCGAAAAGCCATTTAAATTTTTGTTAATAAGAGAAAGTGAACATTGGAACTAATTAAAAACTATCCAGATAATCTGTATAAGCATTTGTTTAAACATTGTTGTGTCTCGTTCTATAAGACAGTGATCCATCATAATGAATGCGGCAAGTGAGATAAAAGGACCAGGGGCCAATTCACTGCATTCGACATCGAGAACTTTTCGATCGAAAAGCCATTTAAATGTTTGTTAAGAAGAAAAAGTGAACATTGGAACTAATTAAAAACTATCCAGATAATCTGTAAAAGCATTTGTTTAAACAATCTACTTCAATTCGACAGAATGCTGTTATTTGGCACCAGGACATTGGTTCATTTTGAGTTTAGGATTCAAATGTATACAGATTCTGACTAGTGGCTCATCTGTTGTTTTTTTTACCGTTCGGGCACTCTGGCATATTACAACAGACATGTCAACATGTTCCAGTTCCCCTGGAGCATACCAACTAGTTCCCAGCCTTGTAGGCACATGTGCGCTCAAAGAGTATAACTTACAGAATTTCTTCCGACATACATAAATCTTTAAAATATTCCAACATTTCCCTTTTCTTGATAAAGTCTTCCTAACAATGTGCTATTCTTAAGAAATCATTCATTGTAATCCCTTGCGATATTTTCTTTGGCAATTAACACTTTGTTGTTGCCTTTAACGACCAGGTGACCTTTAAACTTAAGCCTTAAGGTTATCTGGAAAAAGAAGCAGAGTTCTTTTCATTTTTTTTGTTAAAATATAAATTTTTATTGCTGCTCATTCTTACAACAACTTGGCGTCGTTGGTGTTGTTGCTGTTCTATCTTGTCGACATTTACTCCTGCAGCCTGATTATCCATCCGTTGGTTATAATTTAAAGTTTTTAATCCTTAAAGGAATTTAATTTTCTCTTAGTCCTGACAATTCTTTTAAATCTAATTGAACACTCACATACACACATACCATGGCCATTGCAAGACGTCGCATAGACGCAGGATTTAAGAGGGTCTTGTCCTGATTTTCTTTTGTTGGTGTGGTGCCATTTTAAGCTCTCTAATAATGATAGTTCAGCGACTGATGCTGATGCGGCTCCTGCTGTTGTTTAGCTCTTTAGTTTCTTTTTGGGTTTGCTTCAAATTAAAGCTTAAGAAAGTTTTTTCTACTTTCTTCTTTTTGTTTCTTTAGCTGTTTTATAAAAGATTTCGAATAGTTCGCTGGAGGGGCGCGGAGTGGTATGGATGTGTATGAGTTTGGGGTTTACTGTGTGCACTGCCACTGCCATTTTTGGTAGTGGCTGCAAAAAGGCTTTATGCCAAAAGTCTTAGCTTATCTTAAGCAATTTGGTAAAGTTGCTGCAAAACATTCAAACCTAGCATTTGTAGAAATTCCCTTGCCCCTTTCGCTCTGGGATTGAATATAGCCTTGGTTTGCTAAGAACTGATTCCAATTTTATAAATAAAATGTTCTTCTTGTCTCTCCTTTGAGAGGGGGCGGGACGTGGTCGCACAGAGAAAGGAAGCGTTAAAAGTTATTTAACTTCCTCAGCATGAAAATCAAAAATACTTCTACAAATATATATCTAAATGTTTTGAGCATCAAAGCAAAAATGCTCTTAGATATTTCTCCTGCTACGTTCTTGTAGTCATCTTCGTTTTCTTTTCTATTTTTTTTGTGGTTTGAGGAAAATGCAATTATTGTGACAAGTTTAATTGCTTGTGGTTAAAGTGGTAAGGTTTCTTTTGAGTTCTCCTTCGCTTTTGATTGTGCTTAGTCTCGTCCTTGCAGTCATCTCCCCTCTTCTCTCCCCAAGCTCATCCATCTCATTCTCTGTTCGTCTTTAGCTTATACTTAACTTTTTGATTTTATTGTCATCATTTTCATTCGAAAAGTGGAGGAGAGGAGAAAAAACTATCAGAAAAATGGTTTTTAATGGAATGAATATTAACTTTGAGAAATTTGCAATTGCAATTCTTCTTGTCCATTCGAAACTTGGTGAAAGTAAAGTTTGATCACACCACATTAATGCCATTAGTTTTTAATCGAAAACTTTGCTGTCGTGGAAGCTAAAGGCATTTTGCAAAAAAAAAATTGCTGAGCTAGCAGTATTCTTTTGAGAATTTTAAAAATATAAAATAGGCAGATAATTTAATATATTCTTTTTTTGAGGACTATCTAAAAATTGTATATATCTCTCAGGTTTTAAATGAAATTAATTTTTTTAGAATCCACTGACCATTTAATAAGAGAAATCCAATGAATATTGAAGTGCAATACATTTTATACAAAATTGGGTTTGGGCCTAAAAATATGCAACAATAAAAAGATTTGTTTAAACTATGCCTAGAAGGATGAATAGACTAAAACGTGAGTGTGTAACTGCTGCAGTATATTAAATAAAAAGAAGAAAACCAAGGGCGCCACATTTCAAAATTGCACGTTTCTGAATTGATCATATAAATATACTCCACACTTCAATATCTTAAGGTTATTCCATAATTTGATTCATTTATGAGGGTTACAACACTATATATATATATATATATCATACTTTATGGCTGTAGCAATTTCATTAAAATATATTGTAGAATTGGTAAGGAGCCCATCTAGTCCGTGGCAAAAGAAATTTTGAGTATGATACGGCCGAAGACAGGTCTCTAAATATTCCTAGTCTTTAAAAATACGTAACGACCACGACTCTGGGGTAGGCAAGAAAGTCATATCCCCAGAATAAAAAAATGTGTTTCAGTGTGTCGATTCAGATCAGTGAAATACGGGTTTGGTTTGCCACTGCCAGAAGTATTTCAAGCTGATTTATGTTAAAGACATACATTATTGCTATTGAACTCTGAGGATGATAGAGTGGTGTCTATCGAAACTGCAGGCAGTTCCACCACGCAATTAAATCTCGCTACCTCTTTTGTGTTTGTTTCTATTACATCTTGCACTATTTTATATACTATCCTCTATACTAGAGTCGACATATACGGTCTTCCTCTATACTAGAGTCGACCTATACGGTCTTCCTCTTTATTAGAGTCGAAGTATACGGTCTTCCTCTATACAAGAGTCTACCTATACGGTCTAGGACATATACGGTCTTCCTCTATAAAGTCGACCTATACGGTCTACTTCTATACTAGAGTCGACCTATAGGATCTTCCTCTATACTAGAATCGACCAATACGGTCTTCCTCCATACTATTGTCGAACTATACGGCTTCCTCTATACTAGATTGGACCTACACGGTCTTCCTCTATACTAGAGTCGATCTATGTATACGGTCTTCCTCTATACTAGAGTCGACCTATACGGTCTTCCTCTATACTAGAGTCTACCTATACGGTCTAGGACCTATACGGTATTCCTCTATAAAGTCGACCTATACGGTCTACTTCTATACTAGAGTCGACCTATAGGGTCTTCCTCTATACTACAGTCGACTATACGGTCTTCCTCAATATTAGAGTCGACCTATACGGTCTTCCTCTATACTAGAGTCGACATATACGGTCTTCCTCTATACTCGAGTCGACCTATACGGTCTTCCTCTATACTAGATTCGACCCATACGGTCTTCCTCTTCACTAGAGTTTACATATACGGTCTTCCTATATACAAGAGTCGGCACATACGGTCTTCCTCTATACAAGAGTCGACCTATACGGTCTTCCTCTATACTAGAATCGACCTATACGGTCTTCCTCTATATTAGAGTCGACCTAAATTAATCTGAGCCTTCGAATGTCTTTTATATTTACATAATGTTATTTGGGGGACTTTATGTGTTGTTTGGTAGCGGCTTTTGCCAGTAAATTCTCGGCGCCTACTGGTAAGCTACTAAGTTCTCGGTACCGGCTGGTTAGGTTTGCGAATTTGTTGTTGTTAATCGAATTGTCGAATCTGAGAATACCTAATAAAAATATGTTTTGTATTAAATCCTGTGATATGCATTTGGACATAAATACTCACTTTGACTTTTGCAGTTTCCTCAAAAAAATTGTCTTTCCTCTGAGCTTTCTTCATCTGCATTATTGCCGATCTCAGAGGTCTTCCTCTGTGCTATAGTTAACATCTGACCTCTTACCCATATATTAGAGACGACCTCTGAAGTCTTCACCATTTATTAGCAACGACATATGGATTCTACCTCTATTCTGCAGTCTACTTCTGAAGTAGTTCTCTATACCTCTAAGGTATAAACTAGAATTGACCTCTGAGTCATTCCTGTATACTATAGTCGATTTCTGAGATTTTTCTCTTTGCTAGAGTCGACCTCTGAAGTCTTCACCATTTATTAGTAACGACATATGGATTCTACCTCTATTCTGCAGTGTACTTCTGAAGTAGTTCTCTATACCTCTAAGGTATAAACTAGAATTGACCTCTGAGTTATTCCTGTATATTTTAGTCGATTTCTGAGATTTTTCTCTTTGCTAGAGTCGACCTTTGACATCTTCCCATTAACGATGATCGACCGCTGATGTATTACTTTGTACTAGAGACGACATTCTGGGTTCTTTCAGAAGAGTCGACTTTGGAGATCTTTCTATAATTCAGGTTCGACGTTTGAAGCTTTTCTCTATATTAGATTAGACCTATATGGTCTTCCTCTATACTTCATCTACACCACAGTCGAACTCTGAGGTCGTCTTCAGTATTCGAATTGATTACTGATATCTTTCTCTATATTATAGATATTAGAGACGACAGTTGAGTTCTTCCGATATATTTGGCTGCGTATTGAAATATTTTGGAACTGTATAAATAATAATATTTTTCGTATGCATTTATATATTCTATCTTTACATTCTCATTTAAGGTTATACTATGAAAAATGTTAAACACTTTCAAGTTAAAATGCCTATTAACAAGGTTTCAGTAAAAACCAATTTTCATAAATTTCAAAATATATTAATATATGTATGTACTTACAATAGTAACGGGTTTTCCAAAAGGGATGATTTTGAAGTGACGTTTCGGCCATTTGTATAATGTCATGATCTGTCATTTGTTTTTCATTGTATTCAGTAACGCGTGCGCTAAGTCCATTTTTAAAATCCAAAAAACACTTTCCAGTCGACCTACGACCTTGACACACATGAGCAATATTTGAGCTCTTTTTAAGAGCTATCTTTTTGCCACTGACCGATTCTCGAGCCGACGTACCGTTAAGGAGCTAGAGCAAAAATAAACATTCCGTTCACATTTGAAAATTATGATAAGTCCATTTTTTTAAATCTCAAAAAACCACTTTGCAGTCGACTTACGACCTTTTTAGCTCTCGTTAAGGGGTATCTTTTTGCCATTGACCGATTGTGGCGACGTGTCACACAGCAAATGAAACAATTGAATTGTTGCGAGAAAAGTTTGGAGATTCGATTATTTTAAGAAATTGTGATATTGATTGACCTTTAATTTAACACCATTAGACTATTCCTTTTGGGGTTATTTGAAGTCATTGGTATTTCGAAATAAACCAGACTCCCTTCAAGCTTTATAAGTCAATATTAAACGTGCCATTCATGATATACGACTTTATTTAGTGGAAAAAGTGCTCGAAAATGGAGTTAATCGAATTCGTTCCTGCAGAAGAAGTCGTGGAGGCCATTTGAATGACGTTTTATTTAGAACTTAATTGTATCGATTGTACTTCACATTAAATAAAATACTTTTGAATTTCCTTAACAATAAGTGTGTTTTTTTCTTCAAAGAAATCATATCACTCTTATTGCAAAACCCTATATTTTAGAATTGAAAAAACTTACCGCTGCGTCCTTCACTTTCAGCTGGCTTGAGCTGTAAAGCGCGGTTCATCTGCAAATAGACAAGGAAAAAACACACAAAAATTAGCAACAATATATAACAAGAGAAAAAAACTAAAAAATCCTTTCACCATAAAAAAGGTCCCAACAAATCCCTTTTTATCTCCCAAAAATGCGGTCAAATCAAATGTAAGTCGACATGAAAAAAGGTAATGCCTCTATAACCATAAAATTGATTGTTATAGAATTTGTTTAAAGATTCATGAAAATAGTTAGAGTTCTTATTTTTTCGTTTTCCGGATTTCTTATGCTGTGAATAATTTATTAAACAATGATTGTTACAAATTTACAGTTTACTATCATTTGGGGTTTGTTAGAAGTAATGTCAAGAATGAAAAAAAAGGTTTAAATTGTTTCCTTTCTTGTATTTCTGTGGTTGATTGAGAATGAGGGCTTAAATTGATTTCTTTGTTTGTAACCCGGCCACAAAGTATAGTACATCAATAAGACAGCCTAAAAGTATACTACTAGAGCAGGATAAATGGAAGTGTAATAAAAAAATCACAGGAAAGTGGTTACTTTGCGTGATGTATCTTTGTGAAGTGACAGAAAAATCAATGAAATAGCTTAGAATGACTTGAGTATTTGTTAGATATTCATGACACTAGCAATTTAAGAGTAATTTCTGTGCGTTCATTGTGAGGGAATGGGATAAGACAGGCAATTTAGGACAATGATATGAAAAAGAATTATAGTCTTTTGAAATATACGTATTAAGTGGTCATGCCGTAATGTGTGTGAGACAGATATTGAATATCATTTCGATAAAAATGGCTAGCGAATTATGTTTTTATATATCGAAGACAAAAACTTATTTTTCATGAGGTCATAAATGTCCTGTATACAGATGGTTCCCGAAATTAGATACTTAAATGTCGAAGACACAGATGTTATTTTCATAAAATTGCTTTATATTAACAAAAATAAGCTTAACTGCAGAATAAAACACAAAAGAGGAATGTTGAAAAAAAGTAATTATAGAGAAGAAAAATTTAATATAAATATTTTTATTTATTTATTTGTACTTATTTATTACAATTAAAAATTATAATAAACTTAATGTAAAAGTATAAATGAGTATATTTTAATAATATTATCTGTTGTCGGTTTCTGTAAAAGTTCAAATGCATCTGGTGTTTTGAAGATTTTGTTCCGTGTTGGTTGTAGTGCTAGACAGGTAGAAAACAAGTGCTGGATCGTTATAATATAAATATATTCAAGTTTCAATTGCTTGGTAGAATTGACTGCAGTTTCGATAGACACCACTTTGTCATCTTCAGAGTTCAAGAGCAATAATGTATGTCTTTAACTTAAATTAGCTTGAAATATTTATGAGTTAGTAAAATAGGTGCGAAAAGAACTACTGACCGAAATCGTATTTCACCGCCAATACATTTTTGTTTTTTGCTTCGGCTCGCTTCTACGATAAATACGTTCTTCTCCTTCTGGTACCAGCCCAGCAACCAACCAACCCAACCAGGGCAACAATTTAGAGAAATATTGAATAAAAGTCGACCAAGGCGATCGGCCGAGAATATCGCTGCCGTACGAGCCAGTGTTGAGAGGTCCCCAAGAACATCCCAAAAACGCCGTTCTCAGCAGTTGGGCATGGCTCGGTCCACTTTACAACGGATTATTCGCGTTGATTTGCATTTGTTCCCGTACAAAATTCAATTGACGCAAAGATTGTTGCCTGCGGACAAGCCTCGTCGATTGGAATGGGCCCAAAGAAAACATGGGTCCGTCGAATATGGGCAACCCTGTATACTATTTACACAAAATTTGTGTAATATCAAACATAGTAAAATAACCGTCATCGTCATAAATTCGGCAAAAAACATGGGCGAAAAACACATCACTTTTGTTCCTCCCGCACAATGAAACGATTGTGTTCCTAAAATGGAAAGCGCTTAACTCTATTAGAAGTAAAGTTGAAATAATCTGAAAACGGTCTTCTTTAACGAAATTCAAATTCGAAAAATAAAATCGTAAGCCTATTCAGGGCTGTGGAGTCGAAGTCGGCGTTGTTTGTTCTGCTTTCATGAAATTATACTTTCCAATAAATACATTGTATATTTTTAAAATATTTTGTATAAGTATATGAATGGACAACCACATGAATGAATAAGTTTGGTCCGGAATATAATTGATTCAGTACATTTTATAAAATCGAGCTCGGAGTCGTAACCGCAGTCGCAGTCGTAGTCGACTCCGTGTTGAATTTTGCAAAATTATCTAATTCAAATATTTTCGAGATCAAATTTATATAAAAAAAGTAAAACTAATAAAATTTATGCATTTGAAAGTATAATTTCATGAAATTAACATTTTTAAAAAATGCAAAATTCTAATTTACCAGCGAATCGACACTAGAGATTTTCTTCTATAATTGAATCGACGACATAGGTATTTTTTTATACTCGAGTCGACAAGGGAGATTTCCGTCAATACTAGAGTCGACCTCTGAGTTCAGAGATATTCTTTTATATTAGAGTCTACTACTGAAGTCTGTTTCAAGAGTCGATACTAAGGACATCCTCTATATCAGAGTCGACTTTTATGGCGTCACTGTTTACTATAGTCGACGACAGACGTCATATTCTATACCCAAGTTAACGCCCGAGGTCATTCTACACACTAGAGTCGGCGTCTGAAGTCTTCTTATATAGTGAAGTCGACATCTGAGGCATGCCTTCAATCCGGGGTTGACAATGGGGGTCTTCCTCTATATAAAACTGGACCACTGAGGTAATCTTCTATACTAGAGTCGATCACTCTGATCATTCTCTATAGTAGAGTCGAAGTCAGAGGTCCTTATCATAACTTGAGTCAACCACTAAGTTCTTCTCTATACCAGTGCAGAGCACCACAAATATAATCAAATTTGTGCTTGTGTGAGAAGCAGCAAAAAAACGAACGACGACATCTCTAGATGTACTGTGTAACACAACATCAAACCATAATGCATCAGCCTAACATTGAGTCCTTAAGGTCTTCCTCTATACTATAGACAGCCCTAGAGGTCTCACTCTGTGATAGAGTCAACCGAGAATCAAGCCGACCATTGAGTTTTCTTTCAGACATACAAGAGTCGACGATTGAGATCTTTCTCTATACCAGAGTCGACAACTGAGGTCTTCCTCTATACAAGAGTCGACCTCAGAGGTCTCCTTCTATACTGGAGTCGAACTCTGAGGTCTACCTCTATACCAGAGTCAACTTCTGAAGTCTTCCTCTATACTAGAGTCGACCTCAGAGGTCTTCTTCTATACTGAAGTCGAACTCTCAGGTCTTCTTCTATACTGGTGTCGAACTCTGAGCTCTTCCTCTATAATAGAGTCGACCTCAGAGGTCTTCCTTTATACTGAAGTCGACCTCTGAGGTCTTCCTCTATACTAGAGTCGACCTCTGATGTCTTCCTCTATAGTAGAGTCGACCTCTGAGGTCTTCCTCTATACTTGAGTCGACCTCTGCGGTCTTCCTCTATACTAGAGTCGACCTTTGCGGTCTTCCTCTATACTAGAGTCGACCTCTGCGGTCTTCCTCTATACTAGAGTCGACCTCTGCGGTCTTCCTCTATACTAGAGACGACCTCTGCGGTCTTCCTCTATACTAGAGTCGACCTCTGCGGTCTTCCTCTATACTAGAGTCGACCTCTGCGGTCTTCCTCTATACCAGAGTCGACAACTGAGGTCTTCCTCTATACAAGAGTCGACCCCAGAGGTCTCCTTCTATACTGGAGTCGAACTCTGAGGTCTACCTCTATACCAGAGTCAACTTCTGAAGTCTTCCTCTATACTAGAGTCGACCTCAGAGGTCTTATTCTATACTGAAGTCGAACTCTGAGGTCTTCTTCTATACTAGAGTCGACCTCTGAGGTCTTCCTCTATACTAGAGTCGACCTCTCAGGTCTTCCTCTATACTAGAGTCGACCTCTCAGGTCTTCCTCTATACTAGAGTCGACCTCTGAGGTCTTCCTCTATACTAGGGTCGACCTCTGAGGTCTTCCTCTATACTAGGGTCGACCTCTGAGGTCTTCCTCTATACTAGAGTCGACCTCTGAGGTCTTCCTCTATACTAGAGTCGACCTCTCAGGTCCTCTATACTAGAGTCGACATCTGGCCTTCCTCTTTACTAGAGTCGACCTCTGAGGTCTTCCTCAATGTTAGAGTAGACCTCAGAAGTATTCCTCTATCATGTAGTCGCTCTCTGGGTCTTCCTCTATACTAGAGTCGACCTAAAGTCGACCTCTAAGGTCTTCCTTTATACTGGATTCTAATATTGAGACGTTCCTCTATACTAGAGTCTACAATTGAGGTCTTCCACTATAGTAAAGTCGAACTCTGAGGTCTTTCTCTATATTAAAGCCGACCACTAAGGTATTTATCTACACTTGAGCCGAACTCTAAGGTCTATCTATATACTAGAGTCGTTCATTGCTGTCTTTCTCTTTATCTCTAAGCTTATTCTCTAAGCTAGCGTCAACCATTCAGGTCATCCATTATACAAGAGTCGGGCAAGAGTAACTCCTCCTTACCGGAGTCTTTCTATATACTGGAGTCTACTATTGAGGTCTTTCTCTATACAAGAATCGACCACCGAAGTCTTCCTAGATGATGTAGTCGACCAATGAAGTCATTCTCTATACCCGAGTCGATCTGTTCGGTCTTCCTAAACTATAGCCATTCATTGAGGTCTTTCTTTATACAAGAGTCGGTCGCTGAGTATCTCCTCTATACCGGAGTCTTCCTCTACATTAGGTCTTTCTTTATACTAGAGTCCACATATGAGGACCTCCTCTATACCAGTGTCGACTATTATGGTATAACTGTATAATAGAGTCGTCCTTTATACTAGAGTCGCCACTGAGGTTGTCCTGTATACTAGAGTCATCACTGAGGTCGTTCTCTGGGTTCGATTCCCACAAAGGAGTTGGGCTGTCGCGGCACTGTTCGTGTCATCAATTAGTAAATCCTTTAAGGCAACCTGTATTTACATATAGCTCCCTGCTTATTCCAGTTACTCTCTATTATTCTGTTTTTTCGGTTTCGGTTTAAGTGTTCGCTCCCACAAAGTTTTTGGTCTGGCGCTGCAAAAATCTACCATACCAAGAATCTAATGTAAGTTTTCTTTCGTGATACCCTGTATATATGGTCTTGTTCAGCAATGTTCTGTCACAAAATATAATCTTTATGTTGAGGCACCCTGTATTTACTTAAAGCTTCTTGCTACTTCTGCTTAATCTTTACTATTTTGTTGGTGCGGTTGTTTCGGTTAAAAATATTCGGTCCTTTTAGTGCGCCCGATTGTCTAGTGAACTATTCTAGGTTCGATTCCCACAAATCCTCTGGTCTGTTGCTGCAAATTATTGTCATACTATGACTTTATATTATATATTTTTTTCCTCGATACTCTGTATTATCACATAGCTTCCTACTCAATTGAGATCGAACTCACCTATCAGAATTGTTGTTTCGATTACCACAATGCCTCTTGTCTGGCGCTACAAATGCTATGACAAAGTCTATGTTTTAATTTCTTTGCTTATTTTTACTTGCTAATTAATTCTTCTAGAGTAAAATTAGAGTCTTCATCTGTGATAGTCGCTGGTGGCAGTTTGAAATATTGACCTTTCCATACAATTCTCTAAATTTTCCTTAAATTCCGCCTTTTTTTATTTATGTCGAAAAAGTATGAGATTATTGTATTTTTATCCTGACGACCATAAGTAAAATTTTATTTTCAATTAAATTTTAATCAACGTCAGTTTTGGACATAACGAAAGCAACATTTTACCACCACCAGAGAGAGAGCCCCATGTCACACTAACGCTACTGCATATCCTGTTGCAAATGCATTTGTGCCGGACCCCAATTCCCCCACATTTACTATTCGCCATGTGCTTGGCCTGAACGGGCAATAATTTTCTGCATACGTTTAATAAAATTTCTGCTGATTTTGTAGTTTTTAGTTAACGATAATGATTGTTTGATACTGGAAATTTTTGGCTTTGGTAGAAGAAGAGCATCGAGGGAGAGGAAAAGCAGCACGATGCGTGGTGTGACTGACACGGTGACGTGTTGACGATAATGCGGCTGGTGATGGTGACGGTGACTCTTTGAAACGTAGATTGGTCGGTTTGGCCGGACAACATTATGAAGTTGCTTATTCATTATGCATTAAATGTAAATACGTTAAATGTTGTCCAATCATTAACATAATTGAATTACAAACATGACAGAGAGTCATTGCAAGTAGTAGCACCACTTGGTGTCCTTACGGGGCGAGAGTATATGTTTGCCGGATATGCCTGTGCGTGTGATTGCCAAGTCACACTAATACATCCCAGCCTCAAATGGTCATAAACTCTGTGACTCTGTGGGAGTGTGTGTGAGTGCATGATCCTGAATACTTATGGGCCTCCTTTGTGTGTTGAGTGTGTGTGTTTGTATGTGTGAACCAAGCGTCATTAAAAATTTGTTGGCTGTTTTCAATGTAAATGTTGTTGGCTTGATTACGCTTCGATTCGGTTTAGTTGTTGCAACTACAATTGCAATGTTGTTGTTGTGTAGACGTTAGTGTTGATGTTGTTGCTGGTCATCATCGTTGTCGGTTGTTGCTTTCCATGATTAGTGTATATTTTGGCTTTGCGAAATTGTTGTTGACGCTGTCGTCATCATCAATGTCCCCTAGAAACCGTGTCCTTTGAGCCTGGTGCAGCACTCCCCTCTCTCTACCTCTCTCTTTCTCGCTGAGTGTTGATGCTTTAGAGCCTTTAATGTTTTTGGTCCCCCATTGGTAAACATTACTCCTCATTGATTATTATTGAAATGATGGTTTACATTCAGAGTTTCTATACGTACTCGTATATGTGAATGTATGCGTGCCCTCATATAGTCTACAGTGTTTATGTTTATCCCTGGACCACTCTTAGGGTCATCCACACACGCGTGCACACACACACTTATCCATCCAGTCAGTCCGACATCCTGCCGCTCAGCTAGTCAGCCTGCGCCCATTGCTTTCATCCATGTCCATTGATTATTGGGACATTGGACGGCGTTATTGCAGTATGGGTAAATATGGTTTGATTTTTAATGGCTTTTCAGTTTTAATTACTTTTTGCTTAAAATATATTTATCGTTCGTGCTGTAGTCGTGCCCGCACACACACACACACACACTTCCATATATACATCTGCACACAGAGTAAAGAAATTAAGGAAACCATATTTCCAGTGTAATTTTATTGATGATGACTAATGGGGGAAGTACTTGTGCAGAATTGTAATGCCTACTTTGTGGCGCTGCATAATGTTGCCAGTTTTTAGGAGCGATATTTTAAAGGATTTAAGAAAATCTATTGAAGTATATTAAAAATTCTTAAGATGAAAGTCCCTACGATATTTAATAGGTGTTTTCGAAAAGGTTTGAAATGTTAACTGAGTTGTAAATCAATTCACTAACACAGAATAGACAGGGTAAAAAAATGAAAAGTTGCGATAAAGAATAGACAATTGCTCAAGATTGAATTTCATTTGAAACAAGTAAGGAGAGTTAACAAGCGGTAGGGACCGACGGTATAATACCCTATGCCACTTTTTTCCAAGTGATACACTTGACATGTGTCTGTTTTTCTTAGACTGTGGAGAGACTGCCAAGCAAAAAGGCCAAGTAATAGATAAAAGTCATATATACTCGGTCCAAGGTTGTGGACATACCGGATAAGTGGAGAAACCGAACTACAAAGTAAAGTATGTCTTTATGTCTGGATATACAATTATAGATAAACCACAAGAATGGGCAGACCGACAATTATTGCGGTTGTGTGAGTTAGACAGCTGGGTATGCAAATATATAGATAACTAAAAAGCGGACAAGCGGGAGGATGACGAAACAATAGGTTCCAATTCTTATGGGATGACCCTTTACGAGAGCCAAATAGGACCATAGACTCAAAAACACTTAAGAATACATCTGACTCCTCTGTCAAAACAATGGACAGATATGTGAATAGAAATGCTCATTTGTCGAAAGCAATCGCAGCTAACAAGCCAAGCTAAGTGGACAGACCGAAAAGCTAAGAGACCGAATATTCGGGAATAATATCCTATCTCAAAAATGAAATTAATCATACAGGGTTTTCCAACAAGAGGTGTTATTTTGCATCACCCGGTATTCACACATTTCACATTTGACAAAAATGGAACGATACACGATTCAACAACGCATTAAAATTATTAAAATTCGAAAATCATCGAAAAATAATCTTGACTGATGAGGCCCATTTCCACTTCGGTGGCTACGTCAACAAGCAAAAATGTCGCATCTGGGGCTCGGAAAACCCAAAAGTTATTGTTGAGAAGCCTCTCCATCCTCAACGTTTGACTGTTTGGTGCCGTTTTTGGTCCGGCGGGGTCATTGGACCTTACTTTTTCGAAAATGAGGTTGGATCAACAGTTACGGTGAATGGATTGCGCTATCAAGAGATGATTAATGATTTTTTATGGTCGGAGTTGGATGGTATTGATCTGGACAACGTTTACTTTCAACAAGACGACGCTACGTGCCACCCAATCAACGAAACCATTGCTCTGTTACGGGAAAAGTTTCCGGACCATGTTATCTCTCGAAGAGGTGATCACAATTGGCCACCGAGATCTTGTGATTTAACACCTTCCGACTTCTTCCTTTGGGGCCACGTGAAAGATACGGTCAACTCCAACAGCCCAGCGTCGATTCAAGACCTCAAAGATAGAATTCGTGAGGCTATCGAAGATATAGGGCAGCCACTTTGCTATTTGGTTATGGCAAATTTAGTGAAAAGGATATGGTCCTGTAAACGTGGTCGTGGTGGCCATTTGGCTGATGTTGTTTTTCATTATTAACGGCATACCTTCCTCTTTATTATGAAATAAACATCCGATCATTTATCTCAAAAAATTTAATTTTTCTTTGAATACCAAAATAACACCTCTTGTTAGAAAACCCTTTATGATCTGACGGATATGGTGGATGTTCCATACAACCACAGATATTTCCAAATTCCTTATTAAGGACAGAGGGCACGAAATGAAGTGCTAAAATATACAGATAGATCGATGGCCAATAGATGGACAAACTAAGAGACCGAATATTCTGGAATAACATCTTATCTTAAAAACTAAACTGATCATGAGATCTGATCATGATGTTCCACACAACCACAGGTATATCAAAATTCCTTATAAAGGACAGTGGGCACGAATGGAAGTGTTAAAATATACCGATAGATCGATGGTCAATAGATGGAAACATCAATGAGACCAAAAGGTCGGTTATATCGAAAGACAAATCAATTGACAGATAGCCATCTTCTCAGAATAGTATAATAATTTTAGCTGATTATCCCCTAACATTGCAGGGAGGAGAGTTTATATCATTTGCTGCGAGCCAAAAGTGTAACACATCAAAGGAGTGACCTAAGACCCTCCATCTGTTCGGCAGAAATCCGTTTTAGAAAATTTGAAGTAATTTGAGCAATGTCCGTCCGTTTCTCTGGCCGGAGCGCACGATAACTCTACAAAGGAGTAACGGATTGACCTCAAATTTGGTACGTGAAAATACTTTTTTCTATCCCAGCCTAAGTTCGAAGATGGGCCATATTGGTCCACTCCTTCTATGTAGTACCTCCCTCCCTGGTTCTCCAACAATTTCCATACTACTTATCCGAATCATCTGTAATTTCTCACATAGTGATAGTTTATCTGTCGCTAACGCTGTGGGGAAAAATGGGCGCTCTGCCAAATGTCATCACGATCAGAGCGTAAATACGACCTGGACTTTGACTACAAGGATACCTAAACAGGCGGACGGACGGACGGACACACTGAGGTGGTTAGATCAGCTCATGAAGTGGCAAATGTATGGATACGGATATCCAGCCGGATATTTTTCCATGATTTTTAAATAACTATGACATGTGGGTAGAATATCATATGGTAGGCAGTTCTTTTGAATTGTATGACTTTTTGAGTGCCAACAAATGAACTGGAAGATGGATCTCTATACATATCATATTTATATGAAATCATATGATTACTTTTAGGAGGAATAAAATAAAAATTATTAAATTTCAGTCCGATTGTTTGAATACGTGGTTTATAAAGAGCCAAAAAGACGGAATTAGAAGATAACACTTATATTATATGAGGGTTATATTGCAAATTAAAACGATATTTGAATTGAGGCATACTATTTTATAAAACCAAACCAAAAAATATGTTTATGGTAAACTTCTTTTTATTTTCCTAAAATTCCAATTTTCATGTAAGGTACCTTTAGTATTTAGACCATATATTTTGAATTATAAGCTCAAAAAATCTGGTATATGCGTTAAATTAAAGGAAATTGTGAGGGCTGCAAACGCTAAAAACAGCAGCATCACGTTGAAACAGAAGTTTAGTAAAAATTAAAAAAAAATTTTTTTGAATCTAAGTGTATATTACGACCCATAAAGTAATTCAAAAAATAATTTTTCATATTTTTTATTTTTTGCATTTTGTATGGGAATTACCAAAAGGGGCGTGGCAATAACACCCATTTTTTAATAAAATATATATACAATATTTATAAAATAATTACACTGTACAAAATTGCATGTGCTTGTATGTGCAATACTCAAAGTAAAGGATGGTCCAACCAAAACGTACGATGTTAAATGTAAATATAACAAAAAGTTTTCGAGAATTATCTTAATATTTGTTATTATGATAGAAGGATCTATGACAATTATGTGTGAATCCAAATATCGGACAAATGCTCACCACGACTTCGGTGGCATACCTCTATCCGATGGTCCATTTTTTCAATGAGTCTGAGACATAATTGAGGTTCAATGTCGTTATGTACCTCCCACACAAAGGTACCATTTTGCACAAAAAGTTAAGAGCTCACAACATGAGTACCAATGCACGAAAATGCAACAACATTTTGCACAGTGTAACGCTTTTGAAGTCCCTATAGCCCTGTAAAAATGGCCGTTATCACCACGCCCCTTTTTGTACCTCCCACACAAAATGGCCAAATCATACCAAATTTAATATCTCATAACGTTAATATACCAGTGCAAAAAACGCTTATAATTCGGTGCAGTGCAATTTATTTAAAGAATCTACTATTTAGAGAAAAATAGGTGTATTTGTTAAAAACATTCAGGTACCTCCCATACAAATTGACAGAATAATTCGTTTAATATTCCATATTACATTACTCACAAAGTGAGGGTATACCTTAGTCGGTTTACCCGACTAAAACTTTCTTACTTGTTTTTCCTTAAATACACCCAAAGAAAGAAATCCAACGGTGTGAAATCACATGATCGTGGCAGCCAATTGACAACGCCACGACATGTGATAACACTGCCATTGAATTTCTCGCGCAAAAGAGCCATTGTTTGGTTGTCTGTGTGGCAAGTGGCACTATGCTGTTGGAACCACAGGCCCATATTCTAAATTTCTGGTCACAAAAATCCCGTTATCATCTCACGATAGAGGACACCATTCACCGTAACTGCTTGGACGACCTTAATTTAGAAGAAGTACGACCGGATGACGCCGCAAGCCAATAAGCCGCTCTTTGTAGATTCGTGGATTCTCATTTTCTAAAATGCGGTAAATCTGCTTTTTAACGAATCCCCTGACCATTCACTTCTGTCTGTTCAACCAATCATTCGGCGTAACGACGACGCTTGAAATGGTCATTAGGCTTCAGCTCTTGAGTGAATTGAACATTGTAAGCGTGTAAATTCAAATCTTTATTCAAAATTAGCATCAGTGATGTTTGTAAGATGTTCAATTGTTGGGCACGACGACGAGTCGAGGTTGACGGCTCTTCTGCCACACTATCGCGAACCGCATCCATTTTTTCCCCAGAACGAACTGGGCGAGCATGTACAGGTGTTTTCACATCTCCTACAGACCCGGTTTGCTGAAATTTGTGCATAATTCTACCGATTTGGTCGATTATGCTGATGAAAAAAAGCACGAAGTGAACGAAATTCATTTTGATTTGAACGCCCATTTTCGTAAAAGGCTTCAACCATACACGGGGACTACAACAAAATAAAATTTTATTTATATAGAATACAAAACTGCAAAGTTTCAGCTAATTTTTTTTAGAAAATGTGGTGTGTAGGGCTTGAAAAAGCCTTTTTGGGAGCGACATCTATAGGTATGCACTGATTTAAAAAAAGGTTTTCTGCGATGAATTCTTATCTTAATTAAATACAAACTGCAAAGATTCAGTAAAATGCTTGGAAAATATGGTATTTATGGCTTCCCAGCAAAATTTCTCATTACCAAATAATCCGACGAGTAAGCAAAGTTCGATAATGGTAAGTACTTATTATTTAGCCACTTTTCTCATTATTTGAACATGGGGATGTCATTGGAGGAAAGTACTTCCCAAAAGCATACAATAAAGTAGCATAATAAGTACTTATTTGTAGCTCGATTTTATGTACTTGAATAATGCATTACCAATAAGTTATAAAATAAGTAGTAGATATGTAGAAATGGCCATTTAAAATGATTTTTTGCATATTGTCGCGCACATATCTCGAAACAAACAATTTACTCATGCCAGATTCGAATTTCTGGTATTTTCATTCAAATCTGCACGTATTGGTTAAAAACATGTTGAAATATAAATAAATCTTGTACAATAACCTACATATAGCCAAAATTGCATTATATGAAAATTTTCCAAAATGATTTTGATAACAAAAATCAATTATTTCTGTTATTATTGGTAAGTCATTATTAATAAGCCGAAAGTAATGCAGCGAATAATGAGATGTCATTATTTGGTAATGCAGGAAATAATGACAGGTACTTACCAAGATTTTGCTGGGTTAAATACGTATAATTTAGAGCGACCTCTATAGGGTGACTATAACAAAATATGATCCGATTTGCAAAATTATTGTTGTGATGAATTATTGTCAAAATAGAATACAGACTGCAAAGTTTCTGCTAAATTTATTGTCTATGGCTCAAAACCCGTATTTTGGAGCGACCTCTATACGGGAGCTATATCAAAACATTGACCGATTTGGCCCATTTGACATCCCAAACAACCTATGGAGTTATACGGCCTATTTCTGTATTTCTAACAAAAGTCTCTGCGAACGAAAACCAGTCACTCACTTTCGTCAGGAATTTGGTTTCTCTAACGTTCTATCGTTCGTTCGCCTGGCCTTACGTCAATGACGTTAGCAATTTACCAATTGGATAATAATGTAATTGCCAGATCAATAATTTCACAACTTCCGGTCCAAAAAAGTACACATTTTTGTATGGTCGACCTTAGAAAAAACATCTCTGTAATATTTAGACTAGCGGTGGCCAAAAAAAGCAACCCTGGGTGGTCAGCTGAGCTGCACCAAGACTCTCATTTCTTTCTCCCTCTCTCACGTCTCTCTCATTGTGCTCTGATAATTTTTTTCCATCTTAGCGAGCAGCCAATATTGGCATCTTTATGCTTTAATATGTACACATATGTACACAATTTTATTATTATTTAATTGTTTTTACCATAATTATATTAATATCTACTTATTTTTTGCTTTTAATAATGTTTATTTTACCATTGTTCCTATCAGTCGACAAATAAAATAATGTGACTCCATCTGACATTTGTGTTCGCCGAGATGACAGCAAAGAGAAATAGAGAAACCAAAATGTGCACTGAAATGATTACGTTTTCGTACGAGTTCATTATCGTACGACTTCTCGTTTTGATGGTAGTTAGTGAAACCCAAATCAGCTGTTTGTCGTCTGGCAGGCGAACGAAAGCAAATTTTTAAGTTACAGAAACAGGCTGATAGTAATTATATATATTAAATTTTTAAATCACCAAAAAAATCGTTATCCTTTAAAATCATTTTTGTATATGACCGTTAACTAAAAAAAATTATATATTCGAAATTCCCCACGTCAATCCAATAACTTTTTATTTAAGGTTATTAACTATTTTAGAACATTTAATTTAATTTCCTTACTTTACTTCCAATGCCGTTAAACGTTTCCCTATGTGAGCAAAAAAAAAAACTACCAACTACCATTGGAATACCTAAACAAATCCATTTTTGCCTTAAATGCACTTTACTTTATTTAACAGAAGCAACAACACCAAAGGACTCGCACAACGCCATCAACAAAATCAATGCAGTGTGGTGTCCCTTTTGTGCATGTGTACCAATACAGTGGTAATAGTATTAGTGATCGTTAAATAACATTACCCACTATTACAACAACTGGACTGAATCAGACAACCAACAAAAACCAACGGCGTTGTGCAAAAACGGACAAAAATGCTTTTAAAACTAAATGTAATCAAGCGTTTAAGTGCAATAATACAAAACAAAATTTTCCAATTTATTGAACGCTAACAGCCGAAGAGCAACGACACGGCAATAAAAGCCACCAACCCAGAAAGCAAGCCAGTCAGTAATAGCAGTAGCAGCGACACATGCATATGCACACACTCACAACACATTTATCCTTTCAAACAAATCTAACTACACGACTACATATTCTATGTCCTAGTTGCTGCTGGTGAAAACAAAAATTGTTAAGCAATAACATCAGTGCCATTTCCCTACATGTTCATGTA